>PITA01005746.1:42686-100062 GCA_004023965.1 Spilogale gracilis | reverse complement strand
TCCACGGGCCCTTCCTCTCGGATCTAAAATCCCAAAAGCTCAGGAAACCAAGTTTCTTCCCTACCCCATTTGGTGGTAAAACCTGACCTGAGCTGATAATGTGGTTGCTTGTGTTCTGTATTTCCTCCTCCTGGTGCCTTTCACGTAGTAGAAATATGACCACGTTTGATTATCGGGTGCTGCCGAGACCCCGCTGGCAGTGTCACCCCGCATAGAGCGCATGCGCTCTATGGCCCAGGCCCCCGATATGGGACTACGGTAGATCTGTAATATGTGTTAACATCTATTAAGCAGTTTCTGCGTATCAGAAATTATTTCAAATCCTCTGTCTCTATTATCTGACTTAATCTTCACGTAATCTATCATCTGTTCCATTTTACAAATGAGGAAACTGAGGCACGTGTAGCCTACAGGAATTGCCCAGGGCACACAGCAGGTAAGTAGGGATTGAAAGCTGGGAATTGAAACCAGGCAGCCTGACTCCAGAGTCTGTCTCCTCCTTTGGCAGCAAACTCATCTTGGCAAATCCTCCAGGAGTCAGCAAACAGGCAAAATGAGCTGCCCCTTAGGAGACATATTCAAAGTCTGCAGTTAGGTGGTATTCAGTGATTTCTACTTGTACTAATTAGGATCCTCCAGAGAAACAGAACCAGAACCAGTTGGGTGTGGCTCTGTGGTGTGTGTGTGTGTGTGTGTGTGTGTGTGTGTGTGTGTGTAGAGAAAGAGATTTTAAGGAGGCGGCTCACATATTTATGGAGGTTGGCAAATCCAAATTCCTGAAATCTGTAGGGCAGGATAAGGAAGAGCTGATCTTGCAGCATGAGTCTGAGGGCAGTTGGGAGGCAAAATTCCTTCCTCCTGGTGGGACCTCTGTCCTTTTCTCTGAAAGCCTTCCACTGAGTCCATGAGGCTCATTATGGAGGGTGACCTATTTTACTCAAAGTTTACTGACTTAAATGTTAATTACCTCTAAAAAAAATACCTTCACAGGAGCTCCTGGGTGGCTCAGATGGTTAAGTGTCTGCCTTTGGCTCAGGTCATGATCTCTAGGTCCTGGGATCGAGTTCCTCGTCAGGCTCCCTGTTCAGTAGGGAGTCTGCTTCTCCCTTGCCTCTCCCGCTGCTTATGCTCTGTCTCTCTCTCTCTCAAATGAATACATAGAATCTTTAAAATAAATAACTAAATAAATATATAGAATAAAATAAAAAATACATTCACAGCACCATCTAGAGTGGTATTTGACAAAATTTTTTGGCCCTAGCCAAAGTTGACACATAATATTAGCCACCACACTGCTCTTAACATTATCCAATCTGAACTGGGTCCATTTACGCTGAACATTATTGTTTCATGAGACTGAAAAATGAGCAATTTAGCAGATAACTCAGTGTTGCCCCTGAAGAAAGAGATGCTTCTGATCCCAGGCCCCCTCTGACCCACCTCTGGGCACACAGGGTATGGGAGTTAATAAGAAACAAGTTGGGCCCCTCATTTTCACTGGAAAAGTCCACCTCCTGCATCTATGACATTGCACCTGTTAGTACCGCTCAAGTTCACAAATGACAAATTCAATTTGAACCAGATTCAGCAAATAGAGGCTGATTATCAGGATGCTGAGACCAATGAAGATAAAAAGAGCCTCTCTTTCCTCCAATGCTTAGAGTCAAGCAATTAGCAGACATTTCACCAGTATCCAACAAGGGGAGGGGCAGCTAAGGAATGAAGCAGAAGTTTCCGATCTTGCACAGCCCCTGAATATGATCTTCAGCCCTCATGCCCTCCAGCCAGCTACCGCCAACCACCCCCGGCCCACTGGATGCGGAATCAGGGAGTCAAAAATGTCCTACACTATAACTACTTTATTCCAAATCAGGACAGAAGTGAATTGAGGGTATATATTTATATATCTCACTTCCAACTGACAGAAAACAGAAATTGTTCCTAAGAAGGGATGGATGAATAAGAGACACCAGTGGCCCATTTTCTCTGCCAGAAATGAAGGCTTCAGGGCCTTTCAGTGACTTTAGAGCCTCGGGGCGGGGGGTGGTGGTGGTAAATAATCTGGTGCATTGAGACCCTAGCACATTGGAATATAATCTACCCTCAGTAGCTGGAGTGAATTCTCAGAGACCACATTTGATAAAATCAGATTATAAAACAGAAGACAGGTCTTCTGATAAAGATTTCCCACAACTTCACCATGTTTTCCCCATTCACAAGGGTACAAGAAAGAAAAAAAAAAAACAACAGGGTTGAAAGAAAACTAGCATTCAAATAAGGGAGTGGGAAATGATGGGAGTTTCAGATCGAGTAGAAGAGGCAAGGGGAATTTATTCACAACACATGAAGACAGAGAAACATTTTGGAAAATCTCAGATTAAAGATAAGATGAAATGAAAGAACCACTTCCTGTGTCTGAAAGACACCATTCAAACACAGAAAACAAGAGAAGAAGAAGAAATACAAGGGAAGAAGGAGGGAAAGGAGGAAGGAAAGGAGGGAGAGAGGGTCTGGCAGAGGAGCCCACGGATGTTTCCTGTCCAGCTGCTCTCACAGCAGGACGTGGGCAGGGTTTTCTCATTGCTCTGTCTCCCGTGGTTCCTACCCAACTGGCCAGGATTCCCCCTAGTCTTCCCACCTCTGAGACACCCAACATCCATCTGACCAATTCCTTTTCTGCTTACATGAGCCAAAATTGAATTTTGTTGTTTAAAACCAAGAATCTAAAATGATACAGATGGTGAGCAATTAAACCATTTCAACAGAAAACTAAGATTAAGTAACTGAGGGAACCAGAGATACAAAAAAGGTATAGATGTTACAAACTTTGTCAATATGTAATAAAATAATACAATGAAAACAGGAGGCAGGGGAGGAAAGTGGAAATGGGAGTGCTAATTTCCTCAAACTTTCTTAGCAGGGAATTAAGAGATACTAATTAAAATGGAAACATGTAGTTTTAAGAACCAGAATGACTCATAATGTTTCTCGTTATCATTTCAGAAATCCTAGAGTGAAACTTCAGGGAATGTAGGGGAAGAAGCTTAAGTTGGGGATAATGAGCCTTACCCAAAACCTTGCAGCTCCTTCCTTCAATCACAAATTCAGCAAATGTGCCTATGACGTGCCCTGCATGAGGCTAAGTGCCAGGTTTATCTTGGAGGAGAACCCAACACAGTCCCTGCCTTCGTCAGGCTGACGGTCTGGGAGAACCAGGCTGAAACAAGTAGACAAAGAAAGAAATATGAAATTCTAACTCTGATAGATGTGCGAAGAAAAAGAACACACTTGACAGAAGGTGGGCAAGACCCTCTTGACAAGGGGAAGGTGGCATTTAAAAGAGATTTCAGAGTTGGGGGGAATAGCCTTATAGAGATGGAAGGGGAGATAATACCAGACAGAGGGGACCACAGGTACGGGAACCCCACGGAAGGTATCTTAGTCCGCCTGGGAGACGATAACAAAAATAGTATAGACTGGATGGCTTATAAATAATAGAAACTTATTTCTCACAGTTCTGGAGGCGGGGAAGCTCAAGATCAAGGTGCCAGCGGATTCAGTGTCTAGCAAGTGCCCATTGGCTGGTGCAGAAAGAGCTTGGCATGCTGAAGAAAACTGAGAGGTGACATGTGTAAAGGGAAAGGGGGCATGGAATGACTGATAAATATGGCAGGAGCTAAACCGTACAGTGCAGGCTTGCGTGCATGCGATACAGTGACCAGCTTTTATTCCAAGAGCAGCGGAAAGTCTCTGAATAGCCATCATCAGGGGAACGGCAGGATGACTTGCTGCGAGCACAGAATGGAGAAAACAGGTTAGGGCACTGGTCCGGGGAGAACTGATGTTGGCTGCATTGGGTTGAGGGCAGTGGAAATGGAGATGAAGACCTACTGGAATGCCATTTTAGAAGTAAAATACAAAATCTTAGGGGATGGATTACATGTGAGAAGTAGGGGAGAGGGAGAAATCCAGAATGACTCCCAGGTTTCCAGGGTAGATTACGGAGGGATAACCATTTACTACAGTAAAAGCTTTGTGACACATGTTTTGATGAGGGACTCTTAAGAATCTCAGACATATCATTACTAAGACACCTGTAAAATGTCCAAGCAGAGGTGTCACATATGTCACTATATCTAAAGCTCAGAAGAGAAGCTGGGGCTGAGAACATCATCACACAGATGCTATTTAAAAACACAGGAAAAGGAATGCCTAGGTGGCTCAATCATTAAGCGTCTGCCTTTGGCTCAGGTCATGACCCCAGAGTCCCAGGATCGAGCCCCGTGTCGGACTCCCTGCTCGGTGGGAAGCCTGCTTCTCCCTCTATCACTCCTCCTGCTTGTGTTCCCTCTATAGCTGTGTTTCTCTCTTTCAAATAAATAAAATATTTTTTAAAAAATGGGAATGAAGAGTATCCCTAAAAAAGAGAGTGTGGAGAAAAGGGGTTACCTATGACCAATTCCCACGACAATGTGGTAATCACAGATAGAATAGAGGAGAAGGACTTAGGAGGTAGATATGAAATGAGAAGAGACTAGTGCCCCAGTGTGAAAGAGGAGGGAGTTTTCAACTCTGTTGATCCCTGCTCCTGAGCCAAGTAAAGTGAGGACTGAAGAGGGTCCATCATTCTGGGCAATCAGTAAAAATGATATGAGTATTTTTGGTGGAGATACAAAGAGACAGGCAGCTCTTTTGAAAAGTCCAACAATGATGAGAAGCAGAGAAATGGAGAAATTACAAGAAAAAGATGGTGCTAAAGGAGGAGTCTGAGGATGCTGTGTGACCCAGCAGAAAGTGGGGAGAGGAAAGGAAAAGGAGAAGGCTCAAAGGTAATGCATGCAGGGAGGCTGTGACAGGAAAGAGGGCAAGGGGATGGACACAGACACAGGAAGATCTATGTGCAGACGTGGTGATGGCAAGACAAAGGTGCTCCCACATAACAGCTTCTATGTCCCAAAGAAGACAAGTTCATCAGATGCAAGCTAGTTGCAAGAAATGAGGAAGGGGAGGGAGGTCGGAAACACCAAGCAGGTCATAAAATTGGTCACTGGGAGAGTGGAAAGCAAGTCTATTTCAAGGCTGAGGTAGGACGGCCACACGGACAATGTGCCAATGCCCGGGGGCTCAGGTACCACTTCAGAGAAGGCACATGCTTGGGGTCAAGGTCAGAACTTTGCCAGATAAGCAGGACCAAAAAATGAAAGAATCGAGGGAATTCAGTGTTATCAACATGACACTGACTGCAATGATCACGGAATCTGTGTGCAACCATGAGCAAAGAAAGGGCAAGAGGGAACTGTAAAATACAGACAAGGGAGTCTCACCTGAGGTCTCAGTGACAAAAAGAACTGTCACAGCAGGAAACCAAGCAAGACAACCACAAGCTCAGGAGGTTTCAGGTGAAGAGAGTGATGAGTGGAACAGGAATCTTGGAAATGGTGGAGTATTTGATGATGATTCGCACTTGCATGGAGTGGCATGCAGATGAAAGCCATTGGCTTGGGTACTGGATGGGTCAAATCTTAAAAGTTGACGTCATCAATAATAACAAGCATTGGCATAACCAGAAAGACCTCTGGCCATGGACAAGCCTCCAGGAAGTGAGTGGGAGTGGAGGAACAAACATTAAAGGGCAGGCTCTTCAGCACCTGATTCTGCATCCTCTCTTCTTCCTCCAACTCTTTCCTAATTTGGCTCCTGCTGGCCTAGAATCCACTTGCCTTTTCCTGCTGAGGAAATCAGCTTGAAGAAATAAGGAGGTAGTGGGATAAAGGAAAACATAGGGTGGAAAAATCAACCTCGACTGTGTATGTGGGGACGGGGCACAGAAAAATCAAGTTACCAGTCATGTACAGTCTAGGCAATTTTTGCTCCCTATGGAGGCTCTGCATTATGGGTCATAGCCACTGCATTCAGCAGGAAGACTGCCCACAAAAGACTAAAAGACCTACCAATGGGAGTGCCCTGCCTGGGAGGAAGAAAGGAAAACAGAGATAGGAAGAAGAGGGAAGAGGAGGAAATACACAGGAAAAGCAGCTCCTATTATGTGCCAGCCTTGTGGAAGGCTCTGCAGATTGCACACACTGCACAAAGGCATCACATTCAAAGTGCAGATAACATGAAGTTATATATCCTGGCAATTCTCTGGCAGGTAGTATTGTTAAGGAGTGAACTGTGTCCCCTTTAAATGCCTATGTTGAAACCCTATGTGCAAACAGAATTACACTGGGGGTTAGGGCTTCACCATATGCATTTTTGGAGCGCACAATTAGAGTAAGATGAAATCATAATGGTGGCCCCTAATCCAATAGGACTTGTGTCCTTTCAAGAGGAGGAAGAGACACCATGGATTTGTGCACAGAGGAAAAAGTCAAATAAGGACCGTGAAAAGGTAGCCATCTGTAAGGCAGGAAGAGAGGCCTCATGAGAAACCAACCCAGCACTTTGATCTTGACCTTCCAGAGTCAAGAACTACAAGAAATTAACCTCTGTTATTTAAGCCACCCAGCTTGTGGCATTTTGTTTGCCAGCTCCAGCAAACTAATATAAACAGCAAAGTGGTTTTTGTTCTCATCACCAGTATATTAGGAAAATTCTCTAATAGGCAGAAGTGAAACCATTTGAGGAAGAGGTTGATATTTTGTCATGTACAGGAAAATACCCTATGGGCCAGCAGTGACCCTGAGAGTCACAATGCTAGGTGGTTTCTTTCATGTTACTTCATTTAAGCCATATACAACTTTAAAAAATAAAGAGTATTAAGGTGAAGAAAAAGCAGCTCAGAGAACTTCAGTAAATTGATCAAATTCAACCACACACTGATGAGAAGCTGAGCTGAAATTTGTATCCAAATAAGCCTATTCCAAAACTCATGTTTCATTATCTATCCCACTGCCTCCAACGCAAGTTCTAGTATAAAAAAGATGTCGCTAATATCCATGGTGTCTACTCTGCCTCCGATATTCTCCTAGATGCTTTGGCCTACAACAGTGAAGTAGGTCCTATTGACACTAAGTTAGAGATGAAGAAAGTGAAGCCCAGAGGGGTTAAGTGACTTGCCCAATGCCACACAGCTTAGCAAGTTGCAACCCATGTGTTTACTGCCCCTTTCTCCCCTTCTTCCCCTCATACTCCACCACTGAACGTTCCCTCTTCCCATATGCAGCTTTTCCTAGGCGCTCCATAAACACAAAAGGAGCCCTTCTGTTTTATACATATCCTTTTAGTACAATCAACACTATCAAAAGTCATTCGCAAAGTAAATAAGGTAGCGAATGTCCGACAAAGCATTTGCTCCCCCAAAATAAATAAATGATCATGTTAGAATTAAACAGCGTTGCATCCATTGAATATATTTCTAGCTCTTCTTCTTGATGCATATAGTTTTTCTTTGGCTGACTTATGAATTTCACCATAAAGATTAATCTAGCTCTCTATAAAGAGCATAAGAATTAATATTCAGCCAAGATAGGAATCTTTTTTCATTTTCATTTTAGTGGAAATCAATCTGTTAAGATATTGTTGAGAGCAATTTGTTACTTATTCACTCCCACTTTTCTGCTCACGTCGGGGTGCTTGGAAATATCTATATAAACCCTTTTTGTCAATACTACCAAGATTTATATGGCCAAGTTACTGTAACTGTTATCTCTGACAGCACTATGAATTATGCCATGTGACGCTAGAGTTTATTGAACTTATGTAATAGAGAAGTGATCAATTAAAAAAAAAACAACTCTCAATGATTTTTGCCTCCAGCGCGCAGTATGTAGAAATGACTTCTGGATAGAAGAGATACAACCAAAAAACGATGCAGCCCTCTTTATGTCCCTAGTCTGGCTTAGACGCCTTCCCCTGTCTTCTTTAACACATTTCCTATGGTGGTCACTGAGTAGAACACTGCACTTACAATACCAGTTAGCCAGGTCCTGAGAACTGGGATTTATGCAGGTATCTCTGTGTGTCTGCCCGTCTGTCTGTCTCTCTCCCATAACTTCCATAACAAAGTATGACAGAGTAGCTTAAACAACAAAAATGTACCATCTCACAGTTCTAGAAACTAGAAGTGGGAAATCAAGCTGGTGCCAGGACCATGCACCCTCTGAAAGTGCTAGAGAAGAAACCACTCCCTGCTTCCGTCCTAGCTTCTGGAGGTTTATGGCAATCTTGGCAACCATCGGGGTTGTAAAAACATCACCAACACTCTGCTTCATGCTCATACGGCATTCTCCCTGTGCATGTATCTGTGTCCCAGTGTTCCTTTTTTATAAAGACACCTGTCTTGTTGGATTAGGGGCCCACTCCACATCAGTGTGACCTCATCTTAACTAACTAGATCTGCAAAGAGCCTATTTCCGAATAGGTCATGTTCAGAGGCACTAGGGGTTAGGAATGAAACACACGCATTTTGGGTAACACTATCCAACCCATTACACTCATATTCGCTCAATATATAAGCATGCTCTGCCATCTTCCTTGTTATAAATGAGACTAAGAACTAATAATATCTACCATGATCTTAATTCTTTCTTCCCTTTCATGGCCAAGAGAGCAGTCTCTCTATTTCTCCATCCACAAAACTCTCAAACCCACTTTACTGTGGCCTGACACCAAATATCCTCAATAATGTCACCAATAATTACCTAACTTTTAAATAATCATGGCTTTTTTTTAATTTATTTTTTGAACAGGCTAAATGCCCAGCATGGAGCCCAACACATGGCTTGAACTCATGACTCTGAGATAAAGGGTCAGATGCTTAACCAGCTGAGCCACCCAGGGGCCCTTAAAGCATCTTACTTTTAAAATCCTGATCCTGCTAAACCTACCTGTGGCTTTTGAAATTGTGAATCCCATCATCCTTGGTGAACCACATTCTCTCTTAGTGCCAACATTACAGTCTTAACATTTTCCTCTTTCCTGCTCCCAGGTGCCCTCTGCTGCCCACCCAGGAACATCAGGAATTCTGTTCTTAAGCCACCTGTCTTCTCCCCGTCATCCATCCTTTCTCCCATCATCACCCACCTCTCGTCCTCGATGGCTCCAGCCCTGTCATCTAGCACACAGATCCCTTTTAAGTTCTAGGACATCCCTGAGAATTTTACTTTCCACCTCCTTCTGTGTGTCCTAAGTCACCTAAAATTCAACATACCTCAAATGGAATTCCCCCTCCTCCTGTTACCTACATTGAAGGATGGCACCTCCGCTGAGTCAGACGACCTGGTCAGAAATCTGGGCATCAACCAGCCTCCCCCAAACAGAAATTCACATAGAATTCCAGCACACCTTCCCAAAGAAGGCCTTGGCAATGTAATGCATAATTCAGAACAGAGTTGAAATCAGACTCCCAACTAGTCTGAAATTTGGATTGTTTTCACAAGGACACATGGGAAACTTGAGCTGCTCAAGACGACTCAGTGGAGTATTGCTCCACCTGCATTTTGGGAAACTACTCCTCCATAGAGCACTTCTCCCGCCCCATCTGCAGCTCCTGCACCTCTGTGCATCCTACCTGGGCTCTGGGACCAGCTCCTCCATTAGGCACACTTCATATGGTGCTTAGGGCCACAAGCACTTCAGGCCCCTATAAAAAATGTTTTAATTGATGTTCTTTTCGAGTCAGAAGGAAAAAAATGAATACAATCCACCAGTATGTATTATATTCATCTATATGCCCACGCCATCACAAAGTATGGCTTCACATTATTTTATGGAGGAAAGAGCCCACAAAGCCCACGTCCTCAGGGGACAAAGCAGCCTGGTTAGGTCTGCCTTCCCTCTCTGACTACCTTGCCAGGGGCCCTTCTTTTAGCTAAAAAGGAAAAGATAGATATATTAATTAACACTGAAGCCCTAAAGCTTGGTAATTTACTGGGTAGCCATCCAAAGAAGGTTTGCTTCAAACTTGTCTGAACCCAAAGAGAAGGAAACTTTTCTTAACATTTAATGTTTCTTTTTCTTTTAAGTATAGAGGAACTGAATAAGCTTTGTGGGAATTTCAAAGAATTCGCAAAAGTTTAAAGATAGGAAAAAATCCTCTATAATACCAGAAATAATCACTATTAACAAGTTGATGTACTTTCCCTTGGTGTCCACGTGCATGTATATATATTTGCTCTTAATGAAATGGAATTCCTTTTTTTTTTTGCTTATAATTTCATCATGAGCAATTTCCTATAGCATTAAATATTTATGATTTTTAATGCCATAATATGTTTGTACAAACATTTTTGTCCACATTCCTAATTAATTCCTTAAGGTAAGTACTTTAAGTGAGATTACTGCATCTAAAGCTATTAACATTTTTGAGGTTTCTGATGCACGCTGTCAATTTTTTTTTTAATCAGGAATGTTATATAACCTTCTCATCCTTGGTGCAAATTTCCATATACCCCAAGCAAGAATGGAATTATGCTTTATAATCTCTAAGAGTCTGATATGCAAGAACTGGAAATTCTTTGTTTCAAAATGCATAATTTGATTACTTGTGACATTAAAACTATTTTGTAAACACTAAAGAGCTGTTTCTTCAGTGAAATTTTTTTTAAGATTTTATTTATTTATTTCACAGAGAGAAACACAGCTAGAGAGGGAACACAAGCAGAGGGAGTGAGAGAGGGAGAAGCAGGCTTCCTGCCGAGCAGGAAGCCCGATGTGGGGCTCGATCCCGGGACTCCAGGATCATGACCTGAGCTGAAGGCAGTTGCTTAACCAACTGAGCCACCCAGGCGCCCCTCTTCAGTGAAATTTTGTTCATGAATATAAATTATGACATTGGGGTGATGATCTTTTGTACTTATAAGGACTCACTATATGATAAAGATGTTAACTTTTATATGATTGTACATTTTGGTCCAAGTTTCTATGCTTCCCATTTGGATACTATATTTTTAATCATATAGAAGTTCTTAATTCAAATGTAATAAAATCGATCACCTGTGCTTAGTTCTGCTTTTGAAATTATGCTTTAAAACCTTTGCCATCACACAGTATTTATTTTCATTCTGACATTTTATGGAGTTTTGCTTTTATGTTAAAATCTTCTCCAAATTGAATGTATTTTGATGTAAACAGTGAGAAAACACATCATTCTTTTTTCCTAAGGAATTAGAAAATTATTCAGCAATTATTTTCTGAATAAAATCCATCCAGTTACTCCCTGATTCTGTTTTCCTTTATTAAACTGGAAGCGAGTCCTGCTTCTTGACCTTCTCATCTGATTCATCATCTGTTCCCTCATGCCTGGCCAAGCACTACTTTAGTATTTGTAAACTTACAATGTGTTTTAAAAACCTACTGGGCTGAGACCCCATTTTTTCATCCTACTGTTTGAAATCTTGTTGGTTACCCTCGTATTTGTTTTCTTTCGGATAAAGAGAGAGCAACAGAATGAGGGAGAGAAGGAGAGAACAAGACAGTAGAGAGAGGGCACGGAAGACAATCTGAGGTTTAGCTCCTCTTCAGCCTGATTGACTCCCGCTGAAGAGACTCATTTTCCACCAACATTCAATGCAGTCCAATAATTTATGTCAATTCCCTCCTCTTTAGTGTCAATATCTAACTTTTATCAATTTCATTTTTTAACACTTTAAGGTCCAAAGAATATAGACAAGGGTTTCATATCTTTGGGACTAAGAAAGTGATGAGAGCAGTGAAAATCCTAATGACCAATTTTCCAAGATTTCTTGATTTCTCACAGAGAAAGACTTGGACAAACCTATCTTTATAGCGGGGATTTCCATCCCAGGACGTGCTTTGCTGACAAGCACCATTAATAATATTTCATGGATATCAAAGTTCTGAGGTTTTATCAGGTTTTAGGCAGTCTATTTCAGATGGTGAATACCCAACCTCCTCAAACCACAAAAATGCTTATAAGTTTAAGTGCCATAACCCAGAGCATTAGGAATAGGTTCTATGTGGATCACCAGATGATGGACTCAAGGAAAGACAGGTTTTCACAGAAGGTGCAGAGGATGTCAAATTTCTCTCCCTTCATCCATATCTGGACTCCATCTCCAACATTCCAGATACACTGCCTCTCCCATCCTGGGAGTTGGCCCTGGGCAGCAGCAAAAGGGCCGCCCTCGTGGCAAAAAAGATCTACCTCTCAAGCTCACCTCCTTTGCTTAATAATGCCAGGTCGATCACTTTACCTTCTGTGATTCCACATCCTTATCTGTGAAATGGATAAAATAATGCCAAGTTTCATGTGGCTGTGGAGATCGAAGGGGTTAATGCATGCAAAATACTCCACATGGAGCCTGGCAGGGACAGGCTTCCTATAAATAATGACATATTTTACCGGGATTTTGAGGTTTAAAAGATTTATGTCTTTTTATTTAATTTTATTTAGATTTCATTTATTTATTTGAGAGAGAAAATGAGAGAGAGAGAGAGCGCGCGCATGAGAGGGGTGAGGGGCAGAGGGAGAAGCAGACTCCCTGCTGAGCAGGGAGCTCGATGCAGGACTTGATCTTGGGACTCCAGGATCATGACCTGAGCCGAAGGCAGTCGCTCAACCAACCAAGCCATCAGGTGCCTAATTTATACCTTTTTAAATCAATCATATTAAATCACAGGCCGTAGGAACATTGTTGTCTCTCAATAAATGTCAGGGAACAAGTCAATAAGGGAGTATCTCTCCAGGATAATTTAAAAATTCCTGAAAACTACTTACAACGTCAATTTTTTTAATTCACACATTATATATATTTTCCTGTTTGCCAATGTAATACAAAGGAAAGAAGAAAAAATGACCAATTCTATTACATATGATATTAATTTACAGTGTGTATTTTTAAGCCTCAGTTTTGCACTATACAGACATTCGCCACCTTGACTACATATGTTCCTAAAGATGGATGTGAACGATCCACCCATTTTGAATAGACTTCTATTCCCACACAACTACAAGGTATTATAAATTTTCTAAATCATCCTTACTTTGGGGGCACCTGGCTGGTTTAGTCAGCAGAGAATGTGACTCTTGATCTCAGGGTGTGAGTTCAAGCCCCATGTTGGGTATAGAGATTACTTTAAAAATACAATAAAATCAGGGTGCCTGGGTGGCTCAGTCACTTAAGTGTCTGCCTTCGGCTCAGGTCGCGATCCCAGTGTCCTGGGATCAAGCCCTGCGTCCCAGCTCCTTGCTCAGTAGGGAACCTGCTTCTCCCCTTGCCCCTCCATCCCACTCATGTTCTCTCTCTCACTCTCTCCCTCTCTCAAATAAAATCTTTTTAAAATAATACAATAAAATCTTTTAAAAAGTAATAAAATAAAGAAGTGTCTGGGAGGCTCAATCAGTTAAACATCTGTCTTTGGGTCAGGTCATGATCCCAAGGTCCTGGGATCTAGTCCCAGTTTGAGTTCTCTGCTCAACAGGGAGTCTGCTTCTCTCTCCCTCTGTCTGTTGCTCCCCCTGCTTGTGCTCTCTGTCAAATAAATACAAAAAAATCTTTAAAAATAATAATATTAGGGGCGGGGTGGCTCAGTTGGTTAAGCGACTGCCTTCGGCTCAGGGCATGATCCCCGAGTCCCACATCGGGCTTCCTGCTCGGCGGGAAGCCTGCTTCTCCCTCTCTCACTCTCCCTGCTTGTGTTCCCTCTCTGGCTGTGTTTCTCTCTGTCAAATAAATAAAATCTTTAAAATAATAATAATAATAATATTAAAAATAAAGATTTTTAAAAATTAAAAAAAAATGTTTTAACTGATCTAGAAGCCAAATATGTAAAATGGGTCACAGTGAAGTTGGCCTGATAAAAGGAGGTGGAGACCTAGAGCCCTGCCCAACAACCAAGGTCTCTGCCATCCTCAAAGTTTCTAGAATAAAACCTAAGTCAGATAATGTCATAAGTGATATTCAAGACCCTCTAATGGCTGCCACTCACACAGAGAAAACCCAAAGTAGACACCCTGCCCAGCTGGTTCTGGTCTCTGACCACCACCCAGTCTTATGTCCTACCACACTTTCCTTCCCCGCTCAACCCATGCCCCACCCCACTGCCATCTTGACGCCCCACTCTACCACCGCTGCTGTCCTTACTATTCCCTGAAGAAGTCAAACATGGTCGCTCTGCAGCTCCTTTGCATTTGCTGTTCCTTCTTGTAAGGTGGTCCCTTCCTTTCTTTCAGATCTTTGCTCAAATGTTATCTGCTCAGAGAGGTCTTACTTGCTGCCCTGTGCATACCAGTACGCCATCACCATCTCCTGTCATTTTTCCTTCTTGGCACTTATATTAATAACACACTCCTCTATTTTGATGTGTACTTTTTTTTTTATTGCCCATGTCTCTCAATTAAACGTGAGCCCACTGGGGTAAGAAATTCATTCGGTTCAGTTCATGAAAACGGCATCCAACACATGGTAGGTGCTCAGGAAACAGGCGCTGATCGAATGAACAGCTGAGATGCTAATGCACGGTTCATGAGGCAGCTTTAAACTTCTCCAGTGTGCAGTCAATACTCTCCCAAGCCAAGACAGGAACACTGTCAACACTGGCATCAACAAGGGACATGGGCAGTGCCACATGTCTAATACCCAAAAGTACCCAAAAGTACCGCTTGTCTTGACAGCCATATTTTGTGTCTTATGCTTAGATTCAGAAGAAACGGGGATGGGTTTCTTCCAGAAAGAGACCCTGGGCTCCTTGCTTTTACCCACATTCCCTACCAGAAAAACCGTGTCTGTTTCCAAAAACCACTTGTCCCGGCATACAGGGCCCTAATTCTGCTTCTCATCAAGCCACATCACCAAGCCCTAATGTCCATGGTCTCAATCCTGAAATCCCTGTTACACTTGTGTAGGCCCTGCTCTTGTCTTCAGCTGGGCCTCAGAAGCCTGGGTTCCTCTTAGATGTGCTCTTAGGGGCTTTCTGTGGGCTGACCCAGGTTTCCAAAGCACCACGCTGATGACTACTCTGAAAATACACCTAGAAACCATGAAACTCCATGGCTTAAGCACAGGACTAGCTTCGGGAATGATTTAAATGAACAAAATCGGACCCTAAAAATTGCTCGACCAAAGATCCCTGGCATTCTCGTTGATGTCCACTCAACACTGGGATTATCAGAGTAGAGGCAGGTGCAAAGAAATGTGGCCCAAATCACAGGGAATAAGATGGGTTATTTTGGAATTACTATAACCCATGTTTAAACTGGAGATAACATACCACAGTCAATCATTTTATTATTGATAAATTAAACTTTTATGTATGTCTAGATCCCTGAACCTTGATCTTAAGAAATTTTGGCTTCTTCCTCCACCCCACCCCACCCCCCACCCCCCGCTGGAACATTCTTCTCTTTACTCCTAGATAACTCCTACCCACATTTCACATTTCAGCTTCCCTCACTATTAGTCCCTTGAGAGGCTGTCCCTGACTCCTTTCCTACACCCCTGCAGGCTGCCCCACTGCCCCCTCTCATACCGTCTCAGAAAACCTGGACTTTTCCTTTAATGCTCTTAACGCACCTGTAATCAGTGCGTATTTAGTGTTTAATATCTGCCTCCCTCACCAGACTCCAGGTGAGCAACTGGTGGGCAGGAGTCATGTTCGCAGTGCTCACTGTTGTGTGCTCACTGTTGTGAGTACCTAGCATGGACTAAGTGCTTGGCGGGTCTGGGGAATAATGGAATGAAGGAATGGAACGCAACATGAGCTATGTGTTGAACCGACTATGGATACTTAACAAGAGTCCTCCTTTATTAAAGCAAGAAGTTCCCCTATGCAAAAACAAAAAAACAAAAAAACAAAAAACAAACAAACAAAACAAAAACAAAACCATAGTAGTCCTTGGAGCAAGACATGGATCGTATTTTTAAGGTTCCCATTCCCAAACCTCCCTAATGAGATCATTCAAATCATGTCAGCACCTCCAGGGTCAAGAAACGCATGGAATCTTGGACTTGAGTTCTGATCAAAACTTGGCCTTAAAATTTCTCGAAACATTAGTAGGAATGGTAGAAGTCGGGCCAACCATCATTCTGAAGCTTCAAGCAGACATTAAGCAATCAGCCACCAAATGCCCAATGCAGCAACATCCGTGGCCCTGGGTCATTTCTCCACTTCTGAGAGGTGAGAACCCCCTGGGCACCCCGAGAATGAGCAGCTCTCAGAGCAACAGGAGGGAGCAGTCCCGGGAGACAGCACCACCACCGACGAAGCGGAGTGGTGTCTCTGGCACTATGTGTCAACGAAGAAGAGCCAGAGGAAGAGAAAAAGTGCAACGGGACCCAAATGTTGTCTGTATTTGATCTCTATGGGCCTCACCTTTGAAGACTCCAAGCAGTCTTTACCAGGTGACATGCTTTCAGGGCAAGAGACTCTACAGGTATGGGAGTAAGAGCAGGGCATCTAAACTGATGCCGCTGTGACCTCGTGTGTATCTGCAAGGTGCTCTCCTCGGTACCCTTTGGGGAATACCATTGCACCTTGGACATAAGGAGAAAGCAAAGAGAAGAAAGCTCAGAACATTATGAGTAGGAAGTGAGAGGATCCTGGGATTTAAAAAAAAAAAAAAATCCCGTCCTTGCAGAGAGAGACAGCATTCGAATCGCCACCACGGGCTGCAAATGTTACAAAGGAGAAGGAACTGATGGGTGATTGCCAAGGCAGCAAGCAAGCACAGCACGACAATGATGCCAGGATGTCAGAAGCTTGGAAGCTTTCCTAATCCTGGTTTAATCTCCATGGGAGGTTTGTTTGTTGTTTTTTTTTTAATAGACATGCATCTTTAATTTCATAATGAAAATCAAGAGGCAAATAGATTTGAGTTTATCGCCAACTTACAAAAAGGTATCTATTCCCCACTAATGGGTGGACATCGTACTTATAAAAAGAAGGGGGTTCCAGGAGATGATTGTTCAGCCTCTGAGGAAGCTGCCTTCAATTCCTTCATTCAACAGATACTGACTGAGCCAGGCACTGTTGTAGGGGCTGGGAATACTGCAATGAACAAAACTATCTGCCTTCACAGAGTTTGCATCCCAGTGAGGAGAGGCGGACCATAAACAAAGGATGTAAGCGGAAACAGTATTAGTTCTAAAGACTTGGGAGAGAAAAGAGAGAGAAGGCTAGTGAGCATCACAGCAGAGCAGGGCCTGCCTCACGGGAAGGGAAGGGAAGGGAAGGGAAGATTGTGGTCTCCCTCAGGGCATACCTCCTCCTGCTGGAAATAGGGTCCTGACTCACGGAAGCTGAAAGGGCAGGTCATGAGGATGGGGGTGGGGAGGGGAAGTTCCAGGCAGAGAAAACAGCAAGCGGAAAGACCCAGAAATGGGACTGCTCTGCAAGTGTCCCAGAAATGGCAAGGCTGGTGTGGACCGGGAGTGCTCATTGCGGGAGGCACTATCAAGAGGCATGGTACAAGCGGGGCAGGAGGGCTTTGCAAACCTGGTGGGGCTTTGGTGGGAGCGAGAGGGGAAAGCACAGCGGGTCTGAGCAAAGCAATGACATGACCCTACTTCCCTTTAAAAAGCATTATTCCAGAGGTGCCTGGGTGCCTCAGATGGTTAAGCATCTGCCTTCAGCTTGGGTCATGATCTGCAGGTCCTGGGATTGAGCCCCATGTCGGGCTCCCAGCCAGTGGGGAGTCTGCTTCTCTCTCTCCCACTGCCTTTCCCCTGCCGGTGCTCTCTCTGTCTCTCTCCCTCTCAAATCAATCAATTTTTTAAAAAAATACTAAAAGATAAATAAGTAAATAACATTACTCTGGCAGCAGCATTTCCAGTGTTAGACACATTTGACCCGACGCCCCTTGCCAAAGATTAAGACTTAAGCTTCGAGAGTTCCTACCCACCCACCAACTCAAATCCAATATTCCCACTGAGCTATTTAAAACTGGGCTGAGAGGTCATTTTGCAAAAATGCAGAAAACAGCAATCCTGTCCTTTTAAACCTAGAACAGAGATGCTCAGGCTAGTACCAGATGGGACACAGCTGCCTCTCCACAACAACCCAGATCATATACGTGCCCACGTCAACAGCTCCTGGACCACACTCAGAATTCTGTTCCGGTCCAGTCAGACATTTGGGGGTACCGTGGCTGAAGGGAACATGACGAGAGGGAAAAAGGAAGAAGCCAAAGGACTGTCTGTCCCACAACCTCATTTCAGTCTTAAGGAAAGAACCACCTGCTTTGATGAAGACGAGCCGGGTCCAAAGACACAGAGGGGAGGGGGTCCTGCAGGACCAATTAAAAGGGTCCTTGGCTTCGTGTAGGACAGAAATCAAATGCAAGCCAAGAGGAAGTAAAAGCAGAGTTTACTGAACGGCACTAAGTGAAAGATGACAGCAGACCAAGTGTCTGAGTGACTCGGGAAGGGAGAGCAAGTGGTGTTGTTGCGTGGGCCTGGGGTTTATATTAGAAAGGGGCCTGTGGTATGTGTTTCTTCAGGAATCCGGGGTGGGGTCTGATCAAAGGAGGGTGACAGGTAAATAATAAGTGTTATTTCATAAATCATCGAAAGTAGAGGGTATTGATGCCAGTGCTGGCTGAAGTTAGTTCAAAGCTAACGTCCTGGACCATGTTTGGGATCCAGTTCTTCTTAGATGTCATCAAGGGTTTGGGGGCCTAGGACAAAATTCGGAGAGAATGATTCATTTTCTTGCTTCTCCCTTGAGGTGGGAGCACAGCTTCTTTAGTTTACTGATATGCAAAGTAAAATACAGAACATGGGAAAGTGGTACCTGGCAGGAAAACAGCAGAGACGGAGTCTTGCTAAAAAATGGAGCCCAAGGGGCGCCTGGGTGGCTCAGTTGGTTGAGCCACTGCCTTCGGCTTGGGTCATGATCCCGGAGACCCGGGATTGAGTCCCACATCGGGCTTCCTGCTTGGCGGGAAGCCTGCTTCTCCCTCTCTCACTTCCCCTGCTTGTGTTCCCTCTCTGGCTGTGTTTCTCTCTGTCAAATAAATAATAATAATAATAAATCTTTAAAAAAAAAAATGGAGCCCCTTCAGTTTCCCTGTCTCGGTCAGATGGTGACCTTTGGTCCTAGAGATTCCAGAATAGTCATGGTTTCACATATGGCATCCCACTGACCCCACAAAACATTAAAATGTCCCTGGAGAACTTTCCACAAAGCTGCAAACAGAAAACATCAGGGGTCTCTGTCACGGAGGGAAGAAAGGAAGGCTGGAGGAAAGGAGCTCTGCCCAGGGGAACTAAGTCTCAGGAGTGCAGAGGAGGAGGAGCCCAGGATGCACACAGTGGCTGAGCCCTGGGCTGGGGCCAGTACTCACTGCTCCGTTCCTGGGCTTGTAATCCTGATTAAATGACATGATGGCCATTTACCGGGGCAATCCTCTTCCCTCCCCCCTGAGTCATCTTATCACCTTCTAGGAAGGCAGGAGGAGAAAAGCAGGCAGGGTTCAGACAAGTTGTATGATGGGATTCCATTTCTACTCAACATGCACATGGACACACAGCCCAAACTGAAACAGAACATCCAAAAGAATGTAAGTCAAGTGTTGGCAGTCATCTCTGGACTGTGGCATTATGGGCAGTCCTTTTGTTGTTCATCTGTGTTTTTTTCCTTTTCCACAGTGAATATGGATTACTCCTATTTTTCTGGAGGCAGAGAAGGGCATATTATATAGTAGAAAGGCTTCCAACACAAATGGTTCACGTGGAAAAGAAAGTCTCAGACACACACAAAGCTAATGGCATGTCGTGGGCCTGCTACTCTCAAATTTAAAAAAAAAAAAAAATTTTTTTTTAAGAAAAGAAAAAGTCCCTAAAAAGTGAATGTTTTCTCATTTAAACTACATCCTCGTAGGCAGGACTGAAAGCAGTTCCTGAATCAGTGGTCCATGAAGCCCAGTCTGCATTTCAGGATATGTGACCGGCTCATCACTCCCCCATAAAGAGACGGGTTTGAGGATGGCCAGACACGAGGCATCGGATGCGACTTCCAGGTCTCCTCAAAGAAATGTGCCCTACCCCTCCTCTTGTTTAATGGGGGGACTCACTATGGGACAAAGAATGCCTTGCTATCCTTGTCCAGCAGGATATGGAAAGGGTTGGGGACCGTGACTGCCACATCTTGGCTTGCCTTTTCCTTTTTGCAAACTGGGAGCTTTCAAAGGCACTTACCCTTTTACCTCTGTCTGGGTATATCCTGGGTATTTTGGAGACTGTTAGTCGTAGGTTGCCAGACCACAAGGAGCAATACTTGAAACTGACCCAGAGGAAAAGGGATTACGCAGAAATGCTTACCCGTGGAGCTGGATGTAATAATCGGCTGTGACATTAGGCTGCTTCTCTTGATAGGAGGTTGATGAGCGTGTTTTGGTCGAATAAGTGATAGTTCTGATAAATGAAGGCACTCTTGTGATTTTATGATATGCTTGTCACAGGTAGCTAAAGGATGGACTGTCCTGGACTCCAGAGACAATGGTCTCATTCCTTTCCTTCTCCTGAGAACACACAATCTGCTCCTGGCCACAGGTCAACCAATTATAATAGCCATTGTTTGGCAAGAGAGATTGATTGGCCCAAGGGGTGGGCATCTATCCCAGAGTCGAGTGGATCAATGTCCCAGCCTGGGATTTACACACAAGCACTAGATGGAAAAAGCTCTCCTCACCTGAGTACCATGCTGAGGTTGAGGGTGGCTGGATGCTCACTCCGGTGGGCAGACGGGGCGTCTTCAGTCAGAGAGAAACAGACACACAGGGCTGAGACAGGGATGAGGAGGGAGGGGGGGCCTGCCTGCACGAACCGCTACAACCTCGCTACGCTGGTAAACCTGTCATGCCCACAACCCTCCCGCCTGCCACCAGTCAAAACGGCCCTTTGCTTGTCAGTGGGCCTGAGCTGGGTTTACTGCTAACACTCCTACCCTAGGACTCAGCTACAATAACTGAACTCAAAGCAGCACTGGATAGATGTCTTCTGGTCATACATAAAAGAAACCTAACTCGTCTGTTTTTCATTCAAATCCATGCTGATCTTCCACAGTCTCTGGTTCTTAGCGTACTTTCAATTGGTGTTAAAAAGGCTTCAGGATTACAAGGAGACATCAGATAAAGCACATACACATCTTGTCGCTGGCCACCCATTTCCACATTTCTCGAAGCAAGGCCTGCTGTTAAGATAGACGTATGCTTCCTCTATGGAATTCCCTGGCAGCTCAGCGTGAATAAAGAAGCCAACCATGGGAAGGCGGCCCTCAGCATCAAGGGGCAGCTGGGTGGGGAGCCAAGGTGCTCAAGGCTCAGATGAGAACAGTCTTTCCTGTACTACCTCAAAGACCCAGCACCTATCAAGAGTGCAACCTTGACAAATATGCAGAGTGTAGTCTCTCACCATAGGAATTACCAAAGAAGCTAAAAACAGAAACACGCACTGCATAATCTCTAACCTCAGGGGACAAGAAAAACAGAGAATTGCTGTGTCAATCTCATTTCCTTGTTAGGCGCATTATCATAAGTGAGGGCCTTTCGCTCTGAATGCTACACTTCGCTAACATTTACCAGACTCCGGCTTCTGAAATATTGAATTCCATAGTAATTTTATTTTTTGCTTTTGATCTTTACTGTTTTGCTCATATCCATAAACATGAGCTACTGAACTGAGTTGAAATAAATAGCTAAGGTTAGAACCTGAGGCCATCCAGATAGGACTAAACCAGTAGCCCAAGATGGGAGACCTCAGCGTTAAAGTAAGAATAATAAATTTAGGGCGCCTGGGTGGCTCGGTGGATTGGGCCTCTGCCTTCAGCTCAGGTCATGATCTCAGGGTCCTGGGATCAAGGCCCGCATGGGCTCTCTGCTCAGCAGGGAGCCTGCTTCCTCCTCTCTCTCTGCCTGCCTGTCTGTCTACTTGTGATCTCTCTCTCTCTCTCTCTGTCAAATAAATAAATAAAATCTTCAAAAAGAAAAAAGAGTAATAAATTTAAATTTCCTATCTTTGGATACTTCCATATAAGGTGACTTGATGATGGTCCATATCTTGATTTATCTTGATGCTCTGGTTTTGGAAGGGAAGAGATTTATATGAGAATGGGGATTTTCCTGAGTTTCATAATGGGCATTTTAGAAATCTCCCCTTTTCGTCAAAACATTCTCTTACAGAATGGTTCCGTGATGGGGAATTGCTCAAACCACCCTGAACAGCAGTACATTGTATCACTTGACTAATCTTGAAAGTAGATCACTCAACCAATTTTGGCAACTGAACTATTTCCTGAAATCAAGAATAGCAAACATTTGAGAACGAGACAGGGACCAAATGGGAGACTTAAAAACAAGTCACAGTGCATTGTAGAGTGTCTTCCATTTCCTGAAATATTAGCGGTGGATGGAAAGGAGAGATGGAGTACATCTGAGCCAGGGGCCACCCACTGATGGGGGGCCTCGGTCTTGGGGCTGCTGGCAAATACGGCCTCCTCCATCTGCCTGACCAGCCGACAAGGGAGTTCTGTGTGGTTTTGCAGGGTTCAGAATTGAGGAAAGTGGGACTCAGAGGTGTGCGTAATCCACCCAGAGTCACACCACTTGACCACCTTCTCAGCCAACAAGTGGTGGAGCCTAAATCTGGGTCCAGAGGTGCTGGTCTGAGCATCGAGGCTCTTCACAAAGTTTAGAGTGAGGCCAGCAAACTAGCCAAAGCACCAAAGATCCGTCTCAGGGGCAGCTGTTTGGGATTAAGACACACACACGTGATTTCATTTGATTTTATCTAATGATGAAGACAATGATAAGAACTAAGATTTACTGAGTGTTTTCTCTGTGCCAGATTCTGTTTATGTGCCATGTATTTATTCCATGAATAATGCTGCCAAGTGGGTACTATTATTATCCCCATACTCTAAACAGAGAAATCAACGTACTGAAGGTTAAGTAACTGGTACAAGGGCATAGAGCTGTTCAATGAAAGAGCCAACATAAAACCCAAGTGATGAGCTCCAGAGCTCTTGCTCCTACCTTCTACGTTCTCCTGCTTCTGAGACACATGGATAATGGAGAGTTAGCACAGCCTACAGCTTCCTAATTCTACATTGTGCCACTCTGATGTTTTTTCAGAACACCACTCATGCTACCCTTCTACTGGCAAAAATGAGACCCTTGGGACACGGAGCAGTTTACAAATTTCTCAGGGGAAAAAAGTAAGATCTCGTTCAACTTGACTCCATAAAAAAAAAAAAATCTACACTTGAAACCATACTGTTGTTAGAAATTCCTATGATCGTGTCAATGGACTGAAAACAAATGCCCCCTTACGTTCAACGGGGGTGGTCTGCTAGGCAGGAGTCACACCCTTGCATCTGTTCTTATCTTCTGGATTCATGAATGACCTTTTTCTTGGGAAGCCTGGAATCCCAGTTAGAGGGGAAAAAAAAACAAACCAGAACAAAACCACTGGGCTCTTTCGTTAAAGGGAAAGTAATAGCTAAGTAACAGCTGCTGTCATGCATATTACAGGAAATGCGTTACTTGCTTTACAGAGCAGACTGTGTTGCAAGTCAACTCATTGTTTGCACAGGTGTATCTGTCCGTGAACAAACAAGTCCAGAGCAATCCTCCTAAATTTCACCAACCAGAAAGGAGAAACAGTAAAGCAGAAAACAGGCTTTTGACATTCAAGACTATCTTCCTTTGTCATTTCATTTTTCCCTTACAATTCCAAAGAGGCTTTTTCCTTGATTTAGGGAAACATTTTTATCCCCTAGAAATAATTTTGATTAAAGGCTGAAAGAGGGCTATTAGTTTTCTCTCCAAGAGAGCAGGTGCTCTAGTCTACCCATCATCCCTTCCTTAGGGAAGCCCTCCCTGATGTGCAGTTCCGGTGAGTCACCCTGTGATCCAGACCCAGCCAATAACAGAACCCTCTCTCCCAAGCCATAAAAGAGCGGTGCAAGGAGAGCTTTTGACAGTTCCTTCTGTTGTGCATTTTAAGCTGGGAAGATGATACTTTGTGTGTGCTGGAGGCCATCTTTCCTTCAATAAGGAGAGATGAGTAGGATGGAGAAGGGAGAAAATTCTGGAATCAGTGAGCCCCTTTTTTCTAATCTCAAAGACTCTAATACCTATAGTCTTTTCTTCCTTCCTGTGAGATACTTTAGCGTCCATCTGAGTTGAGTGAGCCAATAAATTCCCCCTTTGTGCTCATCTGGTTTGAGTTGGATTTCTGTCTCTTGCAACCAAGAGTCATAATATAAAAGACTAAAAGTTTAAACCACTGCCTTGACCTCTCCCAGAAGGTACTTGCCTGAGCTGAATGTTATTTCTCTCTCTTACAAAGTTCTGAGTTTCTTTTATACCTGATAAACCTGTCGTCTTGCTAGCTTGTATCATCTGATTTTAATCCATTTCTTTCTTTTTCACCTCCCACTTAGTCTGGACTTCAGGCCAATGTGATTACCCTCTACTGGCAGTAATTAAGTCTGTCTTTGGGAAAACAGGGACATACCCTGTTTGCTCATAAATAGCAAAGGGCTCAAGCACCCCAAAGTGAACTGGTCTTCTAAGTGCTTACCGTGACAGCATTGCTTCAAACATTGGTTCTTGAGATAGCTGTACATTCAGATCACCCGAAGAGATTTCTGTTTTAATTGCTCTGGGGAAGGGCCTGGGAATCAGTATTTTTACAAAATTCTCCCAACCAATATTAAGTCAGCCAAGATTAAATCTGGCTGACTAAAAATATATTTATACATGTTTTTAATGATGTTTATATTTGATTCAACTAGAATAACTTGCACTGTGACCGTGCCTGGGGGGTGGAGTTGGAAAAGGCATGGATGACTCAGCCCCATGAAACTCTTCCTAACTATCTCCTGGGGTGGGCTTCAATTCATTAAAGCACGGTGACCACCTCCAACGATATCATGGGAGGGGTCAAGGTCCTGTTCTTTTTTTTTTTTAAGATTTTATTTTATTTATTTATTTATTTGACAGAGAGAACCCAAGCAAGGGGAATAGCAGGCAGAGAGAGAGGGAGAAGCAGATGCTCCCCTGAGCAGGGAGCCCAATGCAGGGCTCGATCCCAGGACCCTGGGATCATGACCTGAGCCGAAGGCAGATGCTTAACTGAGTGAGCCACCCAGGCGCCCCATCAAAGGCCCTGTTCTTAACATCACTTACACACTGGCCCTATATTCTGTGACCTCATGGGACCCCATGTGCGTGTGCATAACTACTATGTGCGACTGTCTTCTGTCCATATATAGGTATAGGTATACAGCTATATACCACCATTCAAGTTCTGATTAACTTGTTTCAAAAAAAAATATCAAACAGTTAGGGCCCCTCAGTGGCACAGTCAGTTAAGCATCCGACTCTCGGTTTCAGCTCAGGTCTTGATCGCAAGGTCATGAGATCAAACCCTGTGTCAGGCTCTGTACTGAGCGCAGAGTCTGTTTGTGACTCTCTCACCCTCCGGCTCTGCCCACCCTCACTCTAAAATAAATAAATCTTAAAAAAAAGGGGGGGGGCAAAAAAGAATCAGACACTTGACCCTTCTGACAAAACTCAGTTTGGTTGAGAGAGATGATCGTATAAGCCACCCGTGTGACATACATACTTGTTTGCTAGGGCTGTGGTAAGAAGGACCCCAAACTGAAACTGGCACACAGACACAGGCACACAAAGAGAGCGCCTTGTGCAGGTGAAGGCAGATGTGGGGGCGATGCTTCTATATACAAGCCAAGGAACGCCAGAGATTGCTCGCAAACCAGCCACCAGACGCTAAGGGAGGGTCGTAGGGCCCAGACTCTTCTTCCCAGCCCTCAGAAGGAACCGACCTGGCTCACGCCGTGCTCTTGGACTTCTCAGCTCCAGAACTGTGAGACAATAACTTCCTGTGGCTCAAGCCACCCAGCTGGTGGCACTTGGTTATGACAGCCCTAGGAAATAAACATTGTCCCTTGCAGAAAAGTCTGTGATTCTATATTCATTCACCTTTGATGCTGTCTATAGTGACGGGAAGAACCAGAAGTTTGCATAACCCCAGCAGAGTGATTAAACGGGCACTGCTGATCTTTATGCAACATGTGAAGTTTATTACCAGCTGCCTTTTGAAGATGAAAGAAAAGGAACAAAAAAATCAAAACTTTCCTTTCTCTTAGCCTAGAAAAGAAATCCCAAAGCCCAGCTGCCTGGACACTACAGAAGTCAGTTCGAAAATTATCATAATTTTTACAGCAAAAACATATTTCTATTGTTTTTCAGAAATGGGTTCTTACAGAATCGTTGCTGGCAAAACCTGAAGTACTCCAAACAACCAGGACCTCAGTCAAATCCAACTGCTTTCTCGGTTGGAGACATTTGGCATGGATTAACTTGTAGAAATCCCAATAAACTGTCTAATGTGTGAAGTCAGAAAACCTCCAGTTGCCCATATTGAAGACGGCATGTTAGCGGCTCATTCCAGAACCTTCTTCATGGAAGCTGGTCCTCCTGTGGTACTCTGGAGTAAGAGGATGAACTCATCCTGTCCTGTTGCAGTACAATATTCAGACAAAGAAATGAAGAGAGGCTAGAATGCTTTTTGCTGGAGGAAAGCAAGAGAGGAGGAGAGGAAGAAAGGAAAACCTGCCAACTCTTCTCAGAAACTGAACCCACCATCCAACCTGCTTATTACCACATCTTCTCAACTTTCACTTAATGATTTTTTTTTCTTTCCACTATTTTCCCTCCTGGCTTTAATATCCAACTTTGTTCTGATAAATATCTCAAGCTCATACTTCTATCCAGGGTGCTTTCAGTACTTTGAGGGAAATATTCTTTTAGAAATTGGCTCAAAGTGAAGAATGGAGAATCAAAGATTAAATTTACTAAGCTTGACAAGGTATACCTTTGCCTTTGATTCAACAGAAGAACCTTCGCTTGAGTTAAATCCTCCAATGATTTGCTTTGTGACTCTGGGGAAATTTTATCAATTCCTTTTTCTTCAGTTCCCTTCACTGTAAGGGAAATAGCCCCAACATCTCATAACAGTGGAAGGGTCAATGAACAAATGAACTAACCCATTATCCTGACCCAATTAGACAATGACAGCAGTTCCGGAACTTTTGCCGGAGCCAATGGGAAAGCAGTGCTCTCTTTCTACACAGGTGACAACTGCTGGGGGCCAGGTGAATGCTACGAAGGAAGAGCCTGCCAGAAAACAAAAACACACAAGGAAAATCAAAGGCGAGAAATGGAGGGCGGCAGATTCCTAATAACACCGTAGCAGCATCCACGCTTGCCCTACACCGGGTATAACTCTCATCTTCAAGGTCATGGGAGCCAAAAGCATTTTTATGCCTACTCTATTTGTATTTCTATCACTGGCTACTAAAAGAGTCCTAATAAACATATGAAATCAGTGAGAAAAACAGTAATTAGATCAAAGATGACTGTTCTTTTCTAGTCTGTAAAACAATGTGTCCACTCTAAAAAGGTCCTAGAAGCTGTCACAGGAAGGAAAGAGAGGGGATTAAACTTGCTCTGAATAGCCCAAAGGCCAGCAGCTGGAAGAAGCGAATCTGGGTCCAAGATAAAGAACACCTTTCCACCATTCGGAACTAATAAAATGGAATGGGCCCCTTCCTGAATATGCTTTGCATATGTCTAACTTTCTTCCAACCTCCCTGCCACTGCACCAGCCCCACTCATCTCAGCTCCCATCTAAACTACTACCAGAGGCTCCTAAAGTCATCTGTGCACTCAGCAGATGTGTATCAAGCCTCTACTCTGCGCTAGGCAGGATTCTGGATGCTGAGGACTCAGGAGGGAGCCGAACAGATGGACAAAAATCCCCCTCACAAAGGAGTCCCCATTCTGGACAGAGGAAACAAACATGTAAGTACAATATACAGCACGGCAAATGGTTCTAGGTACTAGATGGGAAAGGTGATGGGGACCATGGAGGGGAACCTGGGTTGCAACAGAAACAGAGTGAGGTCAGTGAGGTCCTGACTGAATAAGAGACGCTAGAGCTAAGACTGTAAGGAGATGAGGTAGGGAATGATACAGACATCCAGGGAAAGAACACTTGAAGAAGAAAGATGGAGAGTAAGAATCTGGAGGCAGGACATTAAGGCCTCTTTAAAACCAGTGAGGCTGGAATGGAGTGAGGGAGAGGGAGAGTAGAAGGAATGAGGTCCAACAGGCAAGGGATGGTTACAGATCATGAGGGGCCTTAACTAGGCAATTGCATAGACTCTGGATTTTACTCTATGGAGAAGAAAGACAGTAAAGGACAGTGGAGAGACATGATTATATTTTAAAAGGGTCACTCAGTCACTGTTTGGAAGACAGATTGTGTTCCTGGGGCCAATCTGATTCTCTACAATCCATTGTCCACAATCCAGAATGAATCTTTTAAAACATCATATACTGACTCAATAATCCATTACTGGACATTTACTCCTCCCAAAATAAAATTTACATCCACACAAAAACCTGTACCTGAATTTTCCGAGCAGCCTTGTTGTTAATAGTCTCAAACTGAAAACAATCCCGATATCCCACCATCAGTGAATGGTTAAACAAACTGTGGGACATCCATAGTATGGAATATGACTCAGCAATAAAAAGGAACAAATTATTGATACACACAACATGGACACAACTCAAGGCCATTCAACTAAGTGGAAGAACACCCAATGTGTTCCTACCTGTTGGCTTTTGTACTTGTTGACCCTCAGCCCAGAGTGCTCTTAATCCTGGATGGTTCTTTTTCACCAGTAAACTCCCGGCTCAAGTGGTCCACCTCAGAGAGGTCTTCTCAAACCATTCTACCAAAAGTAACATCCCCATCCTGTTTTTTTAACACAGTTATTTCTACCTGAAATATGATCAATAGTAGTATTATGTGTTAGATATGTTTTATATATTGTATTTATTGCATTAGTTTAGTGTTACCTACGTAAGTATATAAATATAATGTATTTACTTATTATATTACGGGAATGTAATATATTGTTCCATTAGTTTCCAGCTTATTTGTTACCTGCCCACCCCAACTCTATAATAGTAGGGTCTTGGAATCTGCTTTCATTACATCCCCCAATGCTTTGAAAGGTACCTAGCACATAGTAGGCACTCAATAAATATTTGTTGAATAAATCCTTGGGTGAGGGGCATCTCTGGCTGGCTCAGTTGGTAGAGCAGGCAATCTTGGGTTCATGAGTTCAAGCCCCATGCTGGGCATAAAGCTTCCTTAAAAAAAGCCAACCATCAACCAACAAATCCTTGGGTGAATGATGCTTCCGAAAGTAGTGAGGTCCCCAGCACCGTAAGTACTGAGGCATGGTTTGTACGACCACTTAGCAATGTCATAGAAAAGCTATAGACATTGGCTCAGTCACAAGAATAAAAGACCAGGAAGGTCTCTTGTAGTACTACGAGTCTATGATTCTATGGCCACTCCAACCTCTCTGGCATGCGGTGGGAAAAGCAAAGGAGTATTCCTCAGCCCTTTCCCACCAAATGATGGTATGCACACTCCTATTCCTGCCGCAATATCATCTCAGCATTAAAATGTTGAAGCTAATCAGACATTTAATTTCAAAGTGGAAGGTCATTATCTTGTCACAAAATTTTATTCCAATTACTTTTTTTCTATTATACGAAATGAATTAAAAGTAGCACAAAAACATTGGGAGATCAAACAGTCAATCAGAAGCTCATTAAATATCATTGAAATTGGTGCAATAAAAAGCATTTCCCATGGCTGACTTATTATTTAAAAGCTATATTCTGGATGGCTCAAGGAATTGACGTGCTGCCAGTCAAAAACCACCGCGTTCATAAACAGCCATTTGGCTTTAAAAAGTTCACTATCTTTTTTTTTTTTTTGAGATAAAAGTAAATATTGAAGGAGATTTAAAACATGGGTGTAATTACCATCCTATTAGCCCCCATGAGACCCTAAAGAGAAGATATCAGCAAAGTCATCATCTGATAATTTAGACTATAACTTACAGAAAGATGCTTACAAAGTACTACTAGTGATCTTATAAACACTCCAATACATTATATTTATGTACAATACTCAACTAAGTACAATCCCAGGCAGGAATTAACGGTCAGTTACCAATTTAAAATTGAGTCCAACTCCACACTTGGAACAAATGCCCATTTTATTTTCTCAAGAGTTATTAGTAAGTACTTCATTTTTCTATGGACCCAGATGTAGGTGACTATTAGCATAAAGCTCTATACATTGTTGATCATTTCTAAATTTCTAATATTATTCCACGAGGAGCCCTCCCCCTACTTTGTCTTTTAAAGCTAAAGCATTAGTTTTAAGGAAATGACTACTTTTTGATGTATAAGATGGCAGGCCCTTTAAGTTGGAAAAATATAACAACAGAAATACTGTTCCCAGGCTCTGAAGGTGTGTAAGTGGTTGGTGAGGATGATAGAAACTAAAGATACGGGGCGCCTGGGTGGCTCACTTGGTTGAGCAACTGCCTTCGGCTCACGTCATGATCCTGGAGACCGGGGATCGAGTCCCACATCGGGCTGCCTGCTCAGCGGGAAGCCTGCTTCTCCCTCTCTCACTCCCCCTGTTTGTGTTCCCTCTCTGGCTGTGTTTCTCTCTGTCAAATAAATGAAATCTTTAAAAAAAAAAAAAAAAAAAAAAAAAAAAAAAAAAAAGAAAGAAAGAAAGAAAGAAAGAAAGAAAGAAAGAAAGAAAGAAAGAAACTAAAGATACATAACCATAAGAGAACGTTCTCAGCTACAGGAAATCACTTCTTCAGTAGAAGGATTCAAGAACTTCTCCCTCTAAGCCACCCACACAAACACTGCCACTACCCCAATTTCTTTTCAAACACCAGGACTTATGGCAAATTATCTGGGAATAAAGTGGGAGGGAAACATTTCAGTGCAAAATTCAGAACTCCTTTATAGAAAGAAAAGTGTGGGGAGGTTTGTTATCATTTATTTCCTCCAGTATATCATTCAATTTCAGCTGTCTCACGTCTCAGAAGAAGCTCCCCCATTTCTCACTTATGTGCCTAAGAAACATCTCTCTGGCATCTCATTCTCTCTCCCTGTCTTTTACCAGCATTTCATTATTTCTTAACTGTCCCTCTCATGCTTGTCTCCCTTCTTCCTAGTGATCCACGTGTCCTCATTTAGCAGTTTTCAGAAGCCAGGGAGAAACGTTGCAAATAATGTTAAATATGATTAATATCTCGAATTCCTTGAAATATGACATGCATGAGTTACAATGAAACCTCTTTTATTTCCCCATGAAATGCTTTTGCATAATGAGAAAGAAAATGTCCTCTATGCCCTAATCAGCTCTGACAGTTCCTGGACTCCCAAATACTTTTATTTATGGCATTATTTATTTCATCTCTAATAAATGGAAGGGGGGTACCCACGGCATGATCTGAGGAAGCTGCAGGAGAGAGGGAGACTATTCTGGGTGGAGGAACACAGAAGCTGAACCAGCAGAGAAAGAGGAGGCTTCCAAGGTAAGGGAAATATGGGAAATAAGAGGCGAAGGACCTCAACCCCCAGAAGAAAATGGGTCACTTTACAAGACTGAAAGGAAAAGTCCAAAAAGGAATGTAACTTCAGAGTGGGAAGAGGCGGGTCATACACCAAGTAGATGCACCCAGATTCCTAACCTGGAGAATGAAGACTGACAGGCTGGAAACCAATCCTGGGAAGGAGTATACTGGCACTGGTGCTGGCCAGGAGAGAGGGCTGATTTGCTCCAAGTAGCCTCTGGGAGAAGCCAGGGCACTCCTCTAGATTTGGAGGAGTCTCTACTCCATTGGGATCCTCCGCCAAACCACAGAACCTCACCTCTCATTCAATCAATTACTGGAATTGCGTGTCTTCCAAAAACACTGGCCTGGTGGCCCCAGATGCAGTGAGAAGCTCGCTGGGCAACACAGGGAGCTAGCAATCGGGCCACCTTGATTCTCACATTTACGTATGTATCAAATGACATCGTTGAAAGTATCAAAGCACTATCCCAAAGGGAGATATGAGGTCAGAGTTTTCCCTCAATTGCAGAGTCTACGTGCTTCAAGAAGTGAGGATATGAATTCAAATGATCTGGATGCATGTCTGCACTCAGCCACATACTGCTCAGTGTCTGGCTTTGGGCAATTACCTCACGGAGCCTCTGTTTACTCATCTGTAGAACGGGGTAAATGATTCTGCTACATTCTCGGGGCCCCTATAGGAAATTAATAAAATAACGTTAAAGTCCCAGATTCCGTATATTCTTATGCTTTTATGATCTGCATGAGCTCAAAGGTCAGGTGCTGGGTGTGGGTCGACCCCGAGACGCAGAAATAACGCGGAGCGACCCTAGGTCAAGACTTCAAGACGTTCTTTCCGTAAGGTCGGGAGAGAAATTCCCGAAGGGCAGAGCTGGGTGTTTTGCCTTCCCAAGGCACACACGCCCCGCCCCAACTACTACCAGCCCCTCTGTGCAACCCCGAGAGTTTGGGGTCACGTAGGGGGCGCCAGGGGCTCGTTTCCGAAGGGGAACCCCGCTGGCAACCGCAAAAGCTTCAAGTCCGCACCTGGGGCTCCAAAGTCTCGCGCTGGCCGGGACCTCGCCCTGTTTATCCGCACGCCCTCGGGATCCGGCTTTTCCCTTCCCTCCCCCCGTCGGAGGCGCACACCCGGCGCGCGGACCCCACCAGCGGCGGCGGCGGCGCCAGGCCCCGCCCCCGCCCCCATTATCATTAGCAGATATTACCCTAAACACTTGCTCTTTACCTCCTTTCTCCCTCCAGGCATTGGCGAGGCGGCCTGTCAATCAGCGCTCGGGCGGCAGCCCCCCGCGCGGGGGCTCAGCGATGCCAGCCTCAGCGACAGGCGGCAGTGGCGGCGGCGGCGGCGGCCCAGGCACAGGCACACACCCTCCCACACGCGCGCACTCGGGCAGAGCCGGCGGGCGGGAGGCGGAGGCACTCTCGGAGCCCGGAGCCCGGCGGGGAGGGGGCGTGCGACCGGGAACCGGCCCGGAGGCGCAGGATGGAGGAGGAGATGCAGCCGGCGGAGGAGGGGCCCAGCGTCCCCAAAATCTACAAGCAGCGCAGCCCCTACAGCGTCCTCAAGACGTTCCCCAGCAAGAGACCGGCGCTGGCCAAGCGCTACGACAGACCCACCCTGGTGGAGCTGCCGCACGTCCGGCCGCCGCCGCCGCCGCCCCCGCCGCCCTTCGCGCCGCACGCCGCCGTCTCCATCAGCAGCAGCGAGCCGCCGCCGCCGCCGCAGCAGCAGCAGTTCCAGGCGCAGAGCTCCTACCCCACCGGGCCCGGCCGGGCCGCCGCCGCCGCCTCGTCGTCGTCTCCATCCTGCACGCCCGCCGCGTCCCAGGGCCACCTGAGGACTCCGGCGCCGCCGCCGGCGTCCCCCGCCGCCTCCTCGTCCTCGTCCTTCGCCGCCGTCGTCAGGTATGGCCCGGGCCCGGCGGCCGCAACGGGCAGCAGCAGCGCGGGCAGCGACGGCGCCAGCCTGGAGCTCAGTGCAGGTACCAACTCTGGGGCGCAACTTTCCTTCCCGCCCGGCCGCGGGGAGGGGTGGGGGCCCGGGAACCAGAAGCCGGGCTAGACGGACGCGGTTTCGCGCGCCGGGCCTGGCGGGAGGGGCGCGGGATGAGAGGGGCGAGCGCAGTCCTGGCTGAGGGAGAGTCGGGGCGTCTGAGCGCAGCCCTGAGGCCTCCACGCACGGGTAGCAACTGTTAGAGGGTTCCCCGCCGCCGCGTGCGGAGCTTCCGACGGCGCGCGCGCCTCCAAACAGGTGGCTCGGCGCTGATCCGGCATGGCGCCCAGGAAGCCGGGCGGTGGTGGTCCGCGGCCCGGGTCCTTCGGTCGAGGGGTCGGGGAGGCAGCCTCGACGCGGGACACCCCAGGGTGGTGGCCGCGGCCGCTGGGGGGAGGCAGGCGCTGCTCTGGCGGCGCTCGCGGACGCCCTCCCTTTACAACCTCATCTGCTGCACTTTTTCCTTCCACTTCTTTTCCCTCTCTTCTCTTCCGGTTTTTCCTTCTCTCTCTCCTTCCTTACCTTCCGATCGTCTCTTTCACCACCTCTTTGATATACTCTTACTCTACCGCGGTCCACTCAGCTGGCTCTTGGGCTCTCTTTCTGTGCGCTTGTGTTCCCGTGCGCGCTCTCTCCGGCCGTTTTTCCCCACCCAGCCACCCCAGAGTCCCGGCGCGTGGGGGTAAGAGAGCGGGTTCCTCTGCACCAACCAAGCGGCTGGACCAGGCACTTGCCCCTGCGGCGGACTTTAGGGAGGGGGACGTCCCGCCCCTCCCCCAGTCCAGGGACAGCCCTCCGCCGGGCGCTCCGGGCCCCCCGCCCCGAGGGGGCGGCTGCACCGCTCCTCCGGAGCATCTGGACCCCTGCCCTGAAGAAATGCCCGGTGGGGAGCACCCATCCCAGGGCACGAGGCTCCTCCCCTCAGAGTCTGCAGGAGGCCCCCTCGGAAAAGCCGGCTCTCCTTCGGGTTAGGCTCCGGGAAGGTGGGCTGGTGGAAAGGCCACAGCCTTGGGGCCTGCGCCCAAGGGCGCTCTGCGCTCGCTCAGGGCACCGAGCCCTGTGTAGCTCGCTCCTGAGAACTAAAAGTTCCTGCTCTGGGCCTTTTATGGCATTTTAGAGACCCCTAAATTTTGCATGTCCGTGGATCCAAGGCCTTTGTCCCGATGAAAATATGAGCTTTGTCTCTAAATGAGTTATAGATGCCTGTGCTGTTACGTTGTCAATATTTTGACGCATGAAGGATTGGTTTTGAGAAAAAATCTAATTACAGGTAATAGGGAATCACATTTCTCACCGATTTGAAAATGTTTGGGGGCTTTGAGTGGGGTTCTTATGTAGGTGTTCTTACTGTTTGTGGGGTGGTTTGTTGTTGCTGTGGTGGTTTTTTCCCAGTTGGTCTTGACCCAATATTCTGTTGTGTTTTTATATTCATTGTCAGACTACTCACCCACTTCCGTTTTGTCCGTTATTATTCTTCCTTCTTAATAAGGTGTGTGTTCTTTCCCTCTGGATTTGGAGTCTTATTTTCTTTTAATTTATGCCTGTGTTTATTCCCTTGTTTTGCTTTATCTGTGTTTTATATGTTGTTTTTCACCAGTTTGGGTTCTTTCCCCCTTTTCTATGTTTTACCTATCTTTTTGCATGACCTTAGTTCCACCATGTTCACTGGGGGTTTTCTCCCCTTTTTATTTGCCTGTTCAGTCTTTAATCAACCTTTTACCTTCCTTTATACACTATAAATCTGCCCCCTCATTTCCATTTCCATACATAGTTTTAACCTTGCTTTGTCCTGCTCTTTTTCTTGAATTGTTTTTATTTTCTATACCAGCCACTTGCTGTCCCTCCGGTGCTCCTTCCCACTCTGACAGTGTCCTTGCTGTCTTTCCTTCACAAGGAGTTTGTGTGTTATTCCTTTTCACCTTGTTGCAAGTGTTCTCTTTCAGCGTTTCTTCCTAGTTAATTTTGTCTCTGTCCCCAGGTGGAAATCACAACATCATTGCATCTAAAAAGAGTGAAAGGAGGCTTTGTTGGATGCCCCCTCAAACTCCGTATATTTTTTATTTCCTTTTCTCAAGGCTACAGTTGCTTTTTTTTTTTTTTTTTTTTTTTAAGGTCATAGAGAGGTAAGCTTGATAGTGCCAAGGGCAGAATTCCATGTGCTTATTGGAAAGATGGGAATTGGATGATAGGTTTCTTCCATTCAGTGAGGAAAATGGTTTGGCAAGAAAAAATTTTAAAAATGCCATAGTACTAGACATCATGAATTGTCATAATATTAATCATGGATAGACAAAGCCATCTCTTAACAGGCACAGAGATGTGAGTGGCTATCAGAGGGACAGTCACCTGAAGAGCTGATTGGCTCTTTGAGGAACTAGTGGTTCCACTTTGAACCAATGAGCAAGTGTACACAGACACCATTTAAGTATACTGGGGAGGGGGCTAGGGAGGTGGTAAGTTGCTTGTTGCACCCTCACAAAAGTACCCTTGCAGCCTCTCCAGCCACCCAGTAAACAGAAGGTAGTCAAGACATCCCTTCAGTGAATCAAGTCAGGGATAGAAGAGTTATAACTGAGTGTCCAGAGTAAATGCCATGAAAAGATGAGACGGTTGAGGTGAATCTTATTTGTCATTAAGAGCCCTAAACCTTTGAGAGGAGAAACATGTGATTAAAAACAGATTTTTCAGCATTCTTATAAAATCTCATGAAGTATGTAATTTTCCTTAAAAGGGGTAATATACCATGGTTTTAAGAGCATATTTTTCCTCTGTGGGAGGCTTAGAGTTAAAACCCACGTAGATCTTGATATGCAGCCTAAATTTGGCATCAGGAAATGGGAAATTGCATCTTTAAGCAGAGTACAATCAAAAATGAATTACAATAAATCCTATATAATTGCATAGGTCATTCTCTTTAATGAGATTTTATTAACCTGACTGTCAAGCTTTTGAGTCAGGCAGATATTTTATCTTCTTCAACTGATAAAAGTGTCAGCTATAAACCACCATATAAATATTCATAAATCTACACATCTGTGGCAGCCTATCAGCATCATTCTTTTGGACATTAAAAGCATTCTAATTACTTTCTGTCTAGCAGAGCTGAAATGCTGCCTGTTATAGTATGTGCTTGGCAGGCATGATTGCTTTTGTTTGCCATCACAAATAGCAGCATCCTATTTTATATACCGATGGTCCAGAAAATATTCAGGGATTGACTGAGCAGGATGAATATTAGGAAGCACCATCTGGTTTTGATAGCACCGAGTATATTAACTCATCTGTTAATTTTTGACACATCATTGATTTATTTATTTAGAAAAATTGCATCCTGTTTTGCTGTGTTGATGTTTGCCTTATGAAAAAAAACTGGATGGCATTTTTTAAAAAGACATAGTTCACTGATTTAAGACAAGGGTAATGCTCCCAAAGAAGCTTTCATTTTCTAACTTCTATTTTCTACACCATGAAGTCCTCTCTTAAGAAGTTATATTAATGTTTTAAGGAAATCATCTATTTTAAACTAGCTGGAAATCCTTTTGGTACATAGAATGTGTGGATACATGATAGTAGATCACAAAAATTTTTTTTTCTGCTTCTGCATTTTTAATATTAATATATTTCACCCTTCGCTGGGCTGAAATCAAAAGGTTACCACTAATCTCAACGACTGTGCTCTCCTTCACAGTAACAGAATACTCTTGGGTATAGGCTGTGATGGACAAATTCCATTCAAGGCTTTACTTACAAAGAAGGACATTAAAGTAAGGCGCTTGTGTTTGATTGCTGAGTTCCCATCCCTCTTCTTACTCACTTATCAGATGTAGAATGGATTAAACCACTTAAATTCAGAAGAATTTCTTGAAATGAATTTTTTAATTAAAAAAAATAATCTCGGGTTCAGATTTTGGAATCAAGCTAGGCACAATTTGCAACATGATACTATCCCAACGGATTGTGCAGTAGAGCAAAATAAATTACAAGTGGTCACTTTACAGTGCTGCGTGATTGTGATTTATTAACATTTTGCGGTGTTTACTTTTAGAGAAGTTAGGAATAAAGTAGGTAGTTTTAAAGCCCCTTTGTAAACTGTTGACTTTGTACAATGTTCATTGCTTGCCTGGAACATTCTGTAACTAGGGAAAAAGAAGTTTAAAAAATTCAAAATACACGTTCACACTTTGCTCAATTAAGAATCATGGGTCGGTGACCATTCAATTGTGTTCATATGAAAACAGAACTTTTCTCCATTTCTTAGCGTAATGGGCATTGCACCAGTACTTGCATTTCTAATTATATTCTGTCTGGAAAGCTAAAGTATTGCTAGCTGCAATGTGGAGTAAGTAGAAAGATGTGCTGTTTTCTGCCAAGTATAATAGTAATATTTTTCATCCTATTCTTCCATGTATTGGAAGAATTAAAACACTATTTAAATGTTTTAAGGTACTAAAAAGAAGAGAAATTCAGCATTAAGGCTGATGGTTGCTATTTTTGCATCTGTCAGTTCTTAGAACAAATTCAGAATGAAGCATTTTTAAAAACTGAAGGCAAGGACTGTTTCATGGTTGTAGCTATTCTTTGATTTCTGAGAGCACTTTAATACATTATCTTCATAATGTAATGCATTATATAATGATTTTTTCTCGGGTTTATTATGAGTTTATCCTTCAATTAAAAAAACAAATCATGTTTGTCCCCAAGTCAGGTTTTTAACCTCAAAATGCATACCCTCATGTGATTTATCAATATGATAAGAACTACTGAGTGTGCTTTCAGACATTGAACAAATGCATTCAAGCAATTCTTTATAGGTGCTTCTATCTTAGCCTTTCTTTTCATATTTTGCTCCTTTCATCAAGGTTATGTTAAAGGTATACAGGATGTAAATCAATTGGGACTGTGCTGATTAAAATGCAAACAGTAAATACAACTTCAGGTCTAGAATGGGATTATAGGATTAAAATGAATGAAAACTGCTAGTATGTTAGAATTGAAAATTCCCAATCAATATCATCCTTTGATTTTACTAATAAAAGAACAAAAACCCGGAAGTGAAAATGAGAATGCCACATCATCTTAAGTCTTCCAATTTTTATGGTTCAACTGTTTACTGTATTTGGTTTGGGTCAGTGTAAAGGAAATAATACCCAAATCTGAGGTCTTCCTCCCATTACTTTTCGGTTTAAATCGTGGGCCCAGTTCTTCCCTTCTACCTGGCAAGGGGCAGAGGCATCAATTCCAGTGTTTCGGTGTAAAAACATACTTCCCATATCCACATCCATTTTTCTCCCAAATAACGAGTGGACTTTATCCTGGCTGCTGCTTTCAACGAAGTTCCTAGCCCATAAGTCAATTCTAGCCTGAAACTGTACCCCACATCTGGTTCCTTCAGGACTCAAAAAATACTATATAAAAAACAGACCTGTACTTAATATTTGTGAGATTTAGGACAAGAGAGCAAATGCAGCCCTCCATACCATATATCTAAATAATTAAACTGTTAAGTTAAATATGTTCCATCCACCTATCCTGATAAATATACCTTCTTAATGACCAGATTTGACTTTGGAGTTTTCAGCCAGCCCATGGCCTTCTCTCCCCACCCTCAGCTTCATCTTCCACTAGGAGGAACCTCATATACACAGGAATGGATGCCCCAGTTCAAACTTCCAGGCTCTGGCACCATGGTCTGTCTTTGGGAGAATGGCTCAGGGAAGAGTCCAACACGGGCCCTCGAAGCAATTGGAGTAAGGAATTCCTGGATCTGGGGTTCCTCACCACGGGGAGAGGGTGGGATGGAGGAGGATGCTTAGGGCCGGGGCCCTCCTGCCTGTGCCTAAAGGTAGTATTTTTCCTAAGAGTGGGGAAGCACTATGCCAGGAAGAAAATATTCCTGTGGACTCGCAGGCTGCCCAGAGTGCTCTTGCCACCCAAGCCAAGGAAACGTGAAATGCTATAAGCTTAAGATCTGTATTTACAAGAGGCCCTGCATACAGTAAATATTCAGTTGTCCCCATAGAAGCTGTCAAGCATCTCATCATTTTTCAAGTCTATTCCCACCCCCTCCCAAATACAGCTGATCAACACATTCAGAGACAGCAAGTAGCTAGTTAAATTTCTATCATAAATAGTTACTGGCATCTAGTATCTACAGTATTTTGTGGCCATTATTCTAGGAAGGTAGAAGAGGAAATAAGAGATATCCACCACCTCTGCATGGGCCTTATAAAGTATGTCTCTGTATTTATCAATAGTCTGTTCTGGCTGGTCAGGAAAGAAGAGAATGTACCTTGTGACATTTGCATTTAGGGTAAATTTTGAAGACCCTTAGATTGACAACACAAAAGCATGTTTTCACAATTTGAGGGGTTTTTGCTTGTTTTCCTAAACTGATTGCTTTCCACTTGTTTTTTGCTTTTCATTGATTGACAGTTAATATGCTTTTGAATACGTTTCTGTGAACTAACCATCGCTCTCAACACATGCCATTTTAAGAGACTTGGCAATCTAATGGAATAGGCTCTAAGGAGAGGCACTGCTGCTTTTCACATGATACTTATATAGATTGACCTAAACATTGGCCTTGACAAGAAATCCAAGTTCACAGATAAATGAGAAGAAAGCATAGTGAACACAGATGTTTGATAACACAGTTTTGCTTTCGGGCTCGTCATCATTTGCCCTATAGGCCACTCTTTGTTTTACCTTAGATGTCTAGTGAACTCTTGAGAAGGACTTATCTTTCTTCTCCATTTTGCATCTGGGAGCAACGTACTCTCGGCAGGGATTGTACCAGCTGATTAATAGCAAGGGCATGAGGGCACTCCAGAAATAGAAGTAATGATTGCTGTAAGCCCTCCTATCAGTGAGGAACTGAGTCTGCAGTGACTGGCTCAATTCATTAGAGGAAGGATATTAATGAAGCCAAAGGTGTGGGTTCAGACCTGTGCAGGCCAGTAAATGCCACAGTGAGGGAAGTCTGTATGGTGCCCAGAGTCACAGTCTGGCCATTTCCCAGAGTGAGGGGGTGGGGGAAACTCTTCAGGCACCCCTCTGGTTGCAGAGTGACAGGAAGCTGATGCCTCCTACCTTGTCACCTTAGTCTGGGATGGAGAGTGGAAATACATATTTTTAACATTTTTGAATGGTAAACTCAACATTGAGGACCTCACCTAGCCCTCGTCTTTGACTATTTGTCTCTGATGTGTCTTTTCATGTGTTGCAGAGAGTCGAATGATCTTGGATGCCTTTGCCCAGCAATGCAGTCGAGTTCTTAGTCTCTTAAATTGTGGAGGAAAGCTTCTGGACTCCAACCATTCCCAATCCATGATTTCCTGCGTAAAGCAGGAAGGCTCGAGTTATACCGAAAGACAGGAGCAGTGTCCCATCGGGAAAGGGATCCACAGTCAGACCTCAGATAATGTAGAAGTAGACATGCAGTTTTTGCAAAGGAAACAACAGACTTCTGCCTTTTTGAGGGTTTTCACTGACTCCCTACAAAATTACCTGCTCTCGGGCAGCTTCCCGACTCCAAACACCTCATCAGTCAGTGAGTATGGCCACCTGGCCGATGTGGATCCTCTGTCAACCTCCCCCGTGCACACACTAGGTGGCTGGACCTCCCCGGCGACCTCCGAATCCCACGGTCACCCATCCTCTTCTACATTGCCAGAGGAGGAGGAAGAGGAGGAAGAGGAAGGCTACTGTCCGAGGTGCCAAGAGCTGGAGCAGGAGGTTATTTCACTGCAACAAGAAAATGAAGAGCTCAGACGGAAATTAGAGAGCATCCCAGGTACCGTGTCATTTTCCTTGCAAGCCATCTGCAGAGCCTCCCTTTCCGTTGTCTCAGCTCTGTGTGTGTGTGAATGCGTGCACATGTATGTATGTATTTCTTGTTTCAGCCAGCAAGGGAGAAAAGTGGGGGAAATAGGCAGGCCCCCAGAGGGGGATGTGAGTAGTACTAAACAGTGGTCCCTTCTGTTCCCTTAATTTCTTGCCATTCTCTTTAAGTTTCAACAGGCATGGTCTCTTTTTAGCATGCAGGCTCCCCTTAAAGTTAATAAGCGACTGTAAACTGAAAGGAATGGATAAAAGACAGACCGGTAATTAAGCACATCCCAAACAAGTTGTGCCCCCTGGCAAAGCAGGCAGTTCCTGTCTCTTACAGACACTAGATTTTTGGAGTAGTAAAGTCATCTTTATGGCAAGATCTTCTCTGGGTTGCAAAGCCATTTTTTTACTATTTAAAAAGGTACTGGTTTTGCTTATATCTTTGAATTCATTCCTGCACGTCTGTGACTTACAAAAGTAGTAAGATCTTTAGCCAGAACATTATCTTCAAACCGTTTTAATCAAAATGATAAAAGTTTTGAGCATGTATCCACCAATGTACGTGTTTATTGGTTAATTACATATATGTTCTGCTATACTGATATAGTGTGTTCAAAATAGAATATAACACATTAAAAATGTTTAAGCCTGATACATAAATATAAATAGAAAGTCTATACTTTTCCTAACTCAATGTCTTTGAGCCACCCAATTTGGCAGCTGCCTTATTGAAGACTACTACCCATGTATTTATTAGTACACATGTGAAGGAAAAACAAAAGCAAGTGTTAAGAATTGCCAGATCAGAAATTTATTTTTCTTCCATCCTTTGATCTAAAAGCTTTCCCACATAGACCTGAGGTTTGATTCAGAATATTTTGGAATTAGATTTAGTGCGGTTGTGTTGTGGGGTAGAGGCAAGAGGTGAAGTATAAATCCTTTCTCTCCCTTTGCAGTTGAACCCGTGGTGTCTTCCTAAACTAGGCAGGCAGGGCCTGCAGGAGACACAGGGTCGAACTCAGTGCGGTGGAGCCGGAGCTCTGCTGGGTTCTCCTGGGTGCGCGGCAGTGGGCTGGAGCCAGCACGCTGTGGGAGTTTACAGCGCCCACGGTTGCACAAATTATGGTTGAATCAAGTTGGAGTTTTATCCCCAAAGGAGTATTTTCCATCTTGTTCCCCATCCTCCTCTTTCTTTGGGGAAGAAAATAGTGTCCTGGAGATGAGTGAATTTTATTTTCTTTTAAAGATTTTATTTATTTATTTGGCAGAGAGAAGCACAGGGAGAGAGGGAACACAAGCAGGGGGAGTGAGAGAAGTAGAAGGAGGCTTCCTGTTGATCAGGGAGCCCGATGCGGGGCTCGATCCCGGGACTCCGGGACCTGAACCTGAGCCGAAGGCAGACACTTAACAACTGAGCCCCCCAGGTGCCCGAGATGAGTGAATTTTAGATATCTACATGAGCCATTCAGAGCTGTGGCTAAGAGTTTCATAGTGTGAGGACAGGTAACACAAATGTTCGAGCGCTACTGTCTAATTCCCAGTCCTAAATGCTTGTCCTCAGCAAACACCAAGTGACTTCGGGATTAGTCCTCCTCCCATTTCCCGAATCTGTACTAGATGAAAAGTCTGTGTCACGGATAACTCATTGCTGACCTGCCATTAATCACTGTCTCTGTTTCCCAGAAAGATGAAAATGCTGCAATTTCTTGAGTTTTCTAGATGGGCCAATATTGAATGGCACTTGTTGAAATTAGGCTGTGGTCCCCACTGTTAGGGTTAACAGTCCAACCTTGTTGACAGCCCCCTCCATGAACTTGAGTCAAAAGCCATTTCACATGGAGAACTATGATTGCAGTAAATAATCTGTACCAAAACCCAACTATAGGAACAAAAATCAACTTGTCCGGGTGCCTGGGTGGCTCAGTGGGTTCAGTGTCTGCCTGAGGCTCGGGGTCTCAGGATCAAGCCCCATGTTGGACTCCGTGCTCAGTGGGGAACCTACTTCTCCTCTCTCTGCCCCTCTCCCCACTCGTGCTTTCTTGCTCGCTCTCCCTCAAATAAATAAAATCTTTATTTAAAAAAAACGTCAGTTTGTCAGTTATGAATAGGATAGCATGAAATTCAAGAAAGATTAGCTTATTCAAGGAGTACATGGGAGACTCAGTCAGTTAAGCCTCTGACTCTTGATCTCAGAGTTGTGAGATCTTGCCCTTGATCTCAGAGTTGTGAGATCGAGCCCCATGTCAGGCTCCATGCTGGTGTGGAGTTGCTCGACATTCTCTCTGTCCCTCTTTCCCTCCCCTGCATGCACACAGGTTCTCACTCTCTCTTAAAAAAAAAGAAAGAAAAAAACGGCTTATTGGTGATTACTTAACACATGTACTCATTATATAGGGATACTTTAGTGTTAGGTATCCAGCTGAATGTGTCACTTACAATGAAAACCTGAAGCAAAAGAAGGCATCGCTGACCCCTTCCCCACACCACTCAACCTTCTTTGGCTGAACAACAAACCAGATTGTAGGTGATCACCTAAGAATCCACCTTTCACTTCATTAGCTATGAATTTGGGGAAAGGGAAATCTGTTATTAATAGACAGCCACTTGAAGAAAAGTGCAGCAAATAATATCTTAAAGTAGATAGTAAAGAAGAGAAGTTAAAAGTAAAAAGCCATCTGGTTTTGCATGTAACAGGAGTATTTTGTGAGCAGTAGCTTTCCTGGATAATTCGGGATGTGCTTTCTCTAATCATTGGTTTCCCAAAGGTCCCAGTAGGCCTCTGTTGTTCTAAAGGCCAGTGCATTTCATGGGAAGACCGGGGACCTGGGACCTTCCTGCAGCAGGAGCTACCCTTATGTTGTTGTGGGATGGATCCCTCTCCTTACAGCCAAGCAGGATGGATGAGTACAAAGAGAAAGTAGCATTTGGAGGAAATAGGGTGAGCGAGAAGGTAGGTCAGAGCCCCAGGTCAGAGCCAAGACGCTAATTTTAGTCTCTTCTTGGCTACTTCCGAGTTGTGCTATTGAATGACTTTGAGATTTCTGGGTTTTTCTTTTTTTTCTTATTTTTTGCTGAAATAAAGCATTCCTACCTGGCAGCAGTTCTCAAAGTGGCACCTCAGGTGAGCCAAGTAGAGTAGAGGGGACATTAGCTCACCGGGGCAGCTCTGAAAGGGGACAAGAAAGGAAGCGCAAACCTTCCCAAAAAGAAGGAGGTTGGGGACCGTGCTCTTCCTGCACCACCTGACAGGCCCTGAGCTACTTGTTCCTTGTCAAGGCGTCAGCAAAGGCTTGTTGATTGTCAACCGCTTGCAGGCAAGGGCTTCTGGAGAACAGCCCTCTGACTTCCTGCCCACAGCGTCCAGCGGATGTGAGCAGTTAAACACTGTATCCTCAGGAAGGAGCCTTAGCCCTTACTCTTTGGTGTCAGAGTATCACACCAGAAGTTTGAGAGTCCATTGAAAAGTGTAATTTTTTTAAAAAAAGGAAGATAAGTTAAAAGCAAAAAGCCGCAAGGGCGCCTGTGTGGCTCAGTCGGTTAAGCGTCGGCATTTGGCTCAGGTCACAATCTCAGGGTCCTAGGATCAAGCCCCACATCCAGCTCCCTGCTCAGTGAGGGTCTGCATCCCCCCCTGCTTGTACTCTCTTTCTCTCACTCTGTCAAATAAATAAAATCTTTAAAAAAAAAAAAAAAGTAAAAAAGCCACAGAAGGAAATGATATTTAGATCAGGAATACAAAAAGCTGAGACATTATTGAAAGAAGGAAAATGTTGGGGAGCTGTCTCACTAGAGAAGGTGTCAGTTTGGAGCCCGCACACTGGTTTAGAAAGCCTATGGTCAGCACAAGGCGAGAGAACTCCTAAGGGAGCGTGGATGTAAAATACCATATGTCACCTAATTTAAGACACCAGAGTCTGCAAGACACACCAATATTCTACGCTCCACAGAGAAAGAAGAAAAAAACACTGCAAATCATACTTGCCCCTTAGAATTCTCTTAGAACCAGCAAATAAAAAATGTGGGTCTTAGACTCATAAAATACAGTAAATTAAGAAAATAACTTGCGAAGTAAAATAATTATGACTGTGTTAAAAATACCTTGAGACGTTCTGAGTGCCAAAAATACGGGAGTACACTACTGACATCATTAAAGGACTTAACTACTTTTTAAAAAGCACATTTATGATTATCTCAATTTATATCTCCAAATACTAATATTCCCACTTGATAGAGATTGAAACCAGGACAAAGTCTGCAGAGCTAGAATTATAATCCAAGCCTCTTGACTCTAGATCTAGTTTATTACCCCATTCGCCCTGAAAATACAGTCGATTTCTCACAGTTCTTTACCTTCCGTAAAGTCACTGTCAACACTAAATTAGCGAATACTGAAACGTAACCCCTTGGGGAAACACAGAGCTGGGTTTCTGAGGACCTCTGGCCACATTTTTATCAAAAGATCAATGCATATTTATGTATGTTTTTGTATAAAGAGACCTTATTTAATAGTGTTGTCGGATTAACAGAACTCACAGCAAGCCGCAGGGTTACTCCCACGAATGAAGCTTATCTAACAGGAATTTTCTCCCTGAGGCTCATCGCAGCCTTCCTGCACTTAGGAGCACTAGCCAGCCCTTCCCTCTGCATTCCGGGCCCTTTTAAATGGCTAAATCGCCCCCCCCCAAAAAGCACAAAAATGTGAAAAACGGCACATGGAAAGAACACTTGCTACAGTGCAAGAGCTGAAATAAGCAGGCAGAGTGTTCCCTCAGCTGGGAGCGTGCGCATCAGGCACCCGGGTTCTCAGCGACCCGAAGACACCTGCCACAGCCCACGCGTGGGCGTGACACAAATACATGTTAGCAAGCTGGCCAGTTGGAAAACATGGACTCTGCAAATCATGAGGATCGCCTCTACTAACTCGGGGGTACAAACCAAAAAATGCCCCTAGGATTATGCAGCTCTGATCCTATTAGTCCACAGCTGTCATTTCCTAAAAAGATTGCAAAAAAGATAAATCAGGAATGTCAGGTTTCTAGATAACTAATTTTGCAACGGCTAAAAGCCCTTGGAGTGAATGCGGCGTGGCCGTCCTGGGGCCCTCTCTCCAGCCCCTTCGCCCCCGCTCACTCGTGCCCACAAGGGCCTGTGCAGAAACATTCAGCGCGGCTTTGGGTGCTCAGAAACAGAGACCACATGTGGTGTGGGGATTGTAAGGAGAAGGAAGACCCATGAATATATTCTGAGTAAGAACCTGGAGCAAATGATAGGAGCAGAAGAGTACTGGATTGAGTTCTCTTCATTCGAAATCGGTAGAAGTCCTCACAACTCTGGCTGTGCCGTGAGATGGAGGGAGACAGAGCAATGCGTGCTGAAAGAGTGGGTTTGGAATCAAACCCGGCTTTGGATTTCTGCGGTTTGCTACCTGTGGCTCTTGGCAAGTCACTTAAACCGTCCTGAGCCTCGGTTTCTTCTTTCTGTACAGTAAGTGTTAAGTTCACTAACTAGCACCTGACTACCTCCCAGGTCTGCCAGTAAGTGCTCAATAACTAGCAGCTTTGAGGAAGAGGGAAACTGTCCTGTGCCCAGTAATACGGGACTCTTCGTGGTTTTCTTAGTTTATAAGTAGTAGTCTTAACCATGTAAAGAGGTCAGCATGCAGTCCAGTTTCCCAAGTTAGCAACTTCAGCTGCAGCTGTCACACTTAACGTCATGTCAGCCTCCTTCTGGACTCCCTCTCTCAGATGCCCACCACTTGGGGTGCCTTCTCTCCCCACTGAAAAGCCCCAGATCATCTGCGGCTGACAAGCCTCTAAAGGCTTCACATGGTCTGTAAATTCTAGCACCCATTATGACACATGGGGTCCTTTGCTGCCTAGTTCCTTTCCTGTCCATGTTTGCGGACTCAACTCCCCATTCCCACCATATACCGAAGTGTTCCAGCCCCAGTGGACAGTTGAGGATTCCTGAGCAGCCTGACACCGACTTCTGGTCTTCTCTTACTCTTGCTGTTCCTCCCAGTTCTAGAGCTTTTTCTCCTTCTTCCCACTTGAAAAACTCCTACTCATCCTTCAGGACCCAATGCAGGTGACTCACCTCTGTAACAGATTCTTCCCCCAGTTCCCAGGCAGGATTAACCACTTTGCATAGTACATCATGCATACATCTGTGAAAGTCTGAGTGTCGGGAGGTTTTCGCTCATCTGTCTCTCCAGGGTGTCCTGATAGGAGGAGAGGCAGGTCATGTAAGCTCCATGACGACAGAGGTGACACATCATCTGCGTGTCCCAAATCCAAGCCCAGTGTCAGGCATGTTGTGGCATCTCCATGGCTCAGTGAAATTGCACAGAGACAGGATGCCATCTTAATCAGAAGCATGACCGTGCCTCTGTAAGACGGAGGGCTACTGAAAGCTAATCGTTTATTTCTATGTAGTTACAGTTCAGGAGCTTAGACTTTACAGACATGATGTGAAAAGGACAAAGATGACAGATGCGCACACATGGCCTGGTAAATAATTTCAGAGGACAGTAAATAATTTCAGTCTCCCTCGAAAATCATAGGTGGCATATTTTGTGAGTCTTTAAAAACAGTGATATGGCAAAGTAGAATAATGCTAGAGAGACTCTGCTCAAGATTTTAACGTAATGATCTGCAGTGAAAATTAGATATTCAAGACCCAAGCATCGTGAATGTGGGATAAACATGAACCTGGAGTAGTTTTCCTGGGAAGAGCCTTACTTTCTAGTTGGAACGACAAAGTCCGTTAAGTGACCTCCAAGGAATTCACTAGGTTCCTAGTTGTAAAATGAGACTAGCTTACATTGGCAGTATTTACTCAGTGCTTTCTGCTTTATAGGTATTACTTCAATCCTCAAACAATAATCCTCACAATCCTCACATACTGTATGCAGTAGGTGATTATCCTCATTTTACAGATGAGGTAACAGAGGCCAAGAGAGGTTGAGTAACTTGCCCAGAATTGTACAGTTCCTAGTGCCAGAAGAGGTACATTAAGGACCCATTTCCAAGCCTTTCTCTCAGCTACTGGATACTTCCTAGTACTGTGTGAGAATGTGTCAAAGGCCCTGTCTGTGTAGATTTAATGAACTTCACCCTGACCATGACGACATCCAGCCACCCAGGCTAGGGAGCCTGTGTGGGTTTGAGAGTCGGACATTCACCTCGATGTCTTAGATACCCGGGGGAGCGTTTGTAACCCATTTCTCTCAGGCTTTATTGGCACCAAAGATCTCCCCAACTCCTTTTTTCCTCCCAATCATTCTCCTCTTTCCAGGATTCTCGGCTTTGCATTCTAAAATGCTGTTACATGGGGTCAGGGGGCAGAAATTATAATTATTGATATCAGGATAGATATTAGGAACATTTGGGGTACCTTTCTGTTCTCCTTTACCTTTAATAGAAGTTTTTACAGTTTCTGGTTCCCCAGGTATTGTGTCATTAAACGTGGTAGGTGTTTCTGCCTTTCCTTTGCAGAATGCCTAAGTGAAGAGCTGAAACCCACCCGGTGGGGTTGAGGTGGTCGCTTCTCCATCGGCAAGAGTGACTTGCTTAATATGCAGCATTATTAGACAGGAGGCAATTAGACAGGAAGGCATCTGGGGCATAATAAGCTCCTTGAGGATCCTGCTGCTCCTTTGCTGGCAGCCCTGACCTCACGCTCTCATCCCTTGAAAGCCGAAGGAGCGCTGTCTGTCCTGGCAAGAACCAGGCGTTCCCCGTCTCCCGGAGCCCCGCGTGTTCCCTGGGAGAGTCCACAGCCGGAGGCTGGCGGGACAGCAGGGTAAGAGAACAGGATCTAGTCCGGGATTTTCTTCTCCCAGAAGGAGACATGGTGTAGCTGTGGGTCAGGATACTATCTTTCCTTCCACTTTCTTCTCTCTTGGGTAGACAACACTATCACTACTTTCCACACTGACTTCATTTTTCTTTTAACCAAAAGTGTTTCGTTTGATTCTACAACTTCCCATGTAAAAACCTAGGCAGCTCTCCAGAGAGCCGCAGGAGGGAGTAACATTCCAAATCTGTCACCGCAGGGACACGCTCCAGCCCTGGGCTGGGTCAGGGCCTGGAGGCCTCTGCCTGTGGGGATCAGGGCCGGAACTGTGCTAGGGAAGGGGCAGGGGTTACTCAGAGGGCCCAGTGCTGCACCCAATGGCTGTTTCTGTTTTGTAACTGGCTAAAGATGAGCTTCATCTTGGCCTCCTGGCCTTCAGGTTTGTGTCTGGATAGCAACCTACAGGACCCACTTGCCCCTACGCCCAGTAAATGCATGAGATTCCGTTTTCTTCCGGCGTTTGGATCAGCTGGCCTTGCTCATAGCTTAGCACTGCTGCCTAAATTACTGGGAGTATAGAGAACGGGAGAGCTGGCCTCCAGGCTTTTCCAGGGATGTACAGACAGCACTGAAGGTAATGTATAACAGAGGAAAGGCAGGTGACAATTGCGTCGACATTCTTCAGACAACTTTTAAATTATTATGATACATGCACACTGTAGAAATTTCTTAAAACTGGTTTTTACCAGGACTGTGGTAATAACCCTGATCCTGCTTCTAAAATGTAATCATTGTCCATTATTATTAACACTTTGATCTATTTCATTCCAACATCTTTGTGTACATAATTATTCATAACATGGTTGAGGTCATGTTGACTATTCAGTTTTGTGAGCACTTTAGTGCTTCATTTAAACATTTGTGTTTCATAAACATTTTTTAAAGATTTATTTGAGAGAGTGTGTGCACACAGGCAAGGGCAGGGGGAGAGGGAGGGAGAGCATCTCAAGCACACTCCCTGCAGAGCTCGGAGCCTGACGTGGGGCTCGATCTCAGGCCCAAGATCATGACCTGAGCTGAAATCCAGAGTCAGGAAGGCACTTCGCCAGCTGAGCCACCTAGGGCCCCGTTCATAAACATCTTCATGACTATAACATATGGGTAAGGGATCAAAAGACATTTCTTCCTGATCCTGATCAGTCAATGAGTTATTTGCAAATCTTACCAAAACTTCTGAATTAAATCCAGAGTGATACCTTGCAAGTGTCCCTTGGCAAACAGTGGCACGTGGGCAGCTGTGTTTGGTTCCCACCACAAACCATGAAGGACCGTGCTGCTGTTGGGACCCTCGTGCTCAGCCCCAGGGGCAGGGGACCCAGACACAGAAGTTCACGGGGTCCCGCAGGCCACACAGTGATCGAAAACCTAGAACTCAAGCAGCAGTTTGCTGTCTCCATTAGCTTCTCAAGGCCCCTGCTTTTCCCCATGGTTAAGGCCATTAACAGAAGATTCATTCTTATTCCTGTGGTGTCAGTAAAGTGGATTAGACTTTTTTTTCTTATTTTTTTAATTTAAACTCAATTAACTAACATACAATGTGTTATTTGTTTCAGGGGTGTGGGTCTGTGATTCACCAGTCAAGAGCCCCCCTTAATGTCCATCACCCAGTTACCCCATCCCCCACCCCCTTCCCCTCCAGCAACCCTCAGTTTGTTTCCTCAGATTTAGAGTCTCATGGTTTTTCTCCATCTCTGGTTTCATCTAGTTTTATTTTTTCCTCTTTCTCTACAATCGCTCTATTTGGTTAAATTCCTCATATCAGTGAAATCATATGATAATTTTCTTTCTCTGATGGACTTATCTTGCTTAGGGTGGTACCCTCTAGTTCCATCCACACTTGCAAATGGCAAGATTTCATCCTTTTTTGATGGCTGAGAGTATTCCATTGTATGTATACACCACATCTTTACTCATTCATCTGTCCATGGACATCTGGGCTCTTTCCGTAGTTTGGCTGTTGTGGACTTTGCTGTTGTAAGCATTGGGGTGCAGGTCCCCCTTCGGATCACTACGTTTGTATCCTTGGGGTAAATGTGCATTAGACTTTTAGTAGGCTTGAACTTTGCTTTGACAAAAGGCCTATTCCAAACTGATAATAAATATGCATGCCGCCTTTTCGTTGACTGTGCCTTTGTTCACCAAATGCTTCTCCAATTTGAAGACTATTCAAGCACTGTAAAACACAAGTCCAGAAGAATGGATATTTAAGAAAATACTTTTTTTTGGCAGAAAGAAAAAATTCCTAAGCTACTTTTACTTGCTGTCTTTCATATTCTTCAAAAGGATATTGATGTCCGTTTTGATTTGTTACGTTACAATGTGAAGTCACTTAAAAAATTCAAAGCTTTTAGCAGTGTGGATAAGCATGATAACTTCTGTTTACTATCGTTAAAAAGAAAGAAAGAAAGAGGGCAGAAGGCAGGCAGTGATACTTTAAATTGGTGGTTTAGGTTAAATATTTATTATTTCCTTTAAGTGACAAAAAAGGCCTAAGAAAACCCACAGCTGACATAGATAGTGGCAATAATTCCTATAAATTAGGTTATTACCTAAGCTACCAAGACCTTTAAAAGCAATTAGTTAATACTACTCCTGGAAGGGCTCAAATATAAATCTTAAGATGTAGGAATTATTTATGCAGTGGTACAAAAAATGTCAAGGTTCAGTTTTATTGTAACTATTCAATGAATCTATGAGAATAAACTTCAGGAAATTAGTGCAACAGTTAATGAAAGACAGAGTAACCGCAAGCGGGAACTCTGGGCAGCTGCATCCATGGAGGGAAACAGGTTTACCTTGCACGGCGTTCCTGCTTCCTGCAGAGCTCGGAGTGAATCTGGTTAAAAACGAGTATTGTGTTATTCATTTAAAACTGGTAAAACATGAGCTTATGGTACCTAGATTTTAAAAAGCATCATTGGATGCTAATGTTACAACTTGAGTCAAAGAAAACAAGCAAACGTCTCTTCCTGTGAACGGTTCATTGACCCTTATTGTTGACCCAAATTCATCTTAGAGTGAATTTGACTTGAAAGTTTTTAGTGACTTGAGCTCAGCCCTAAAAATTCTCCCCAAACCGTAGCACCTGTTCTGTATTTACAAACTGAAATAACTATGGATGTCAAAAGAAAGAAGATTCTGTTTTCTTTAGCAGATAAGTCTGTTTTTGTTTGTTTTTAGAAGTTTGCATCAGAACTCCTTTTAAACCGTAAAGTGCCTCCTTTTCTTGTCACGGGGTAGCTCTTGTGTAATCCTGGCCGTTTCTTGCCCGCAGTGCCCTGCCAGGCCGTCCTGGATTACCTGAAGACCGTGCTACAACACCACAACCAGCTCCTGGTCCCGCAGCCCACCGACCAGCCAGCCGAGGTAGGTTTCTAGCAAAAAGGGACATGTGATTCCCCTCAGAATTTCCTGAAGACGAAGCTTCTCGATAGCGGACACAGACAGACCCGGGCACCCTGGCTCATGAGATGCGATACTGACTCCCTGAGGTTTGGGGTTCTTAGTACCAGTGCAGGAAGAGCAGGCTCATATCCAAACTCACCGAGATACAGGGCTCCCGCCCAGAGGGGGAGAGAAAGAAAGAGCAGTTCAGACAGCGGAGGCCAGTCTGCGGCCTTCTGTCAGGACAGGGGCTGAAATGGAGACCAACCTACCCTTCTCTGGCAGAGCCAGTGTTCCAGAAAGCCCCTCGCTCTCAGGCACCTCCCACAGCAAGTGTGCGCCTCGAGTGCTAGATGGATGTCTTGCAGACACTGGGCTGCAGAACCTTTCTTCCTCTGGCCCTCAGCAGAAGCAACCGCAGTCTCTTCCAAAGTGCAGGAGAGACAGCCTCTTCTGCTCCGAACAGTAGGTCCGTGGAAACATGGCACCTTTTTACAAGAGTCTCAAGACTCAGTTTTGAATATGCGTTACTTTTATCTTACAAATTCTAGAACCTAAATCCAGTAAAAGAAGCAATTGCTGGGGTTAGAAACATCTCTGATAACAATAGATAAGTTCTTTACACATAGTTAAGTTTCCTTCCCTTGGCAAGGTGAGTTGTTGGGCAGGCCGTCGATCATCTCACCGCTCCAGCCTCGTGCGCACCATCTCATAGACCCCACAGCACATCCACTGTCCCCACTTGACCCCATCTCTCAGCTGCTGAAGAAATAGGAGAACACACTCTCTCCACGTTGCTGCACCTAGGAGAGACCAGGGGACGGAAAAGGTAGAGTCAGTCTGGTGCACGCTGAAACTCCCTCACCCCCTGGGTGTCTCATGAGACCTGGTTTAGCAGTTACTCCCTTCTCCTGAAGTGGAGAAGCTAGGTCAGAGGTCTCTGCGCCTTTCTCCCAGGTCCCTATCCCTGGTCCCACCACCCTCTCTCTTGAATTCAGCAAAAAAGTAGGTGATACCAAGTTGAACTCAATCCAGTGAATTCCGCCACACTGATTTCTACCTTCTTGCACACCTGGCACCCTCACCCACAAAGCAGCGCCCCCTCCCCCTTGCGAATGCCCCCCCCCCCCCACATCTCTTCTTCTAGCTCCCCTGCACTTCCCCCCTCCCCGCCAGAACTCCGGGCCATCAGTCAGTCCTTGTGTTGTGCACCAACTTACTAGGTCAGACGCACTCAAGTCTTCCCACCCTGAAAACAAGCCTGCTTTGATGCTCCCTCGGTCCTAACATCATCGTCTTTTCTTTCTTCTTCCACCACCCCGAGCAGCCTCGGTCAGCACTTCACTCTGCTCCACACTGCGTCTGGCTCTGGGAAGGTGGGACTCCGGTCTCATCCCACGTGCGTCCCCAGGGCCTGTTGTCAAAGGCACTTACAGAACAGTGACCTCATTTTTCTTAGGGATTAATAAACACTTGAAAGAATGGTCTGTATTTGTTATTCCACTTCTAGTGTCCACTTGCTCTTCCACACCCCGTAATCTGGCTACACTTCGACTGCTTCCCAGAATCCTCCTCAAGTGGCCCCAGTGACTTTCCCAGTTCTGCAAGGGGAGGGGCCCTTCCTCCAGCCCTCGTCCTCCCCAGGACCTCACCCTTCTCCTCCATGCTCTCTCGGCCTCAGTTTCAGGACGCCCTCCTGGCTCCCCGTCCCTTTCTTCTGCTGTAAGGAGTTTTGCATCCGCTGTGGTCCAGAGTGCCACCCTCCAACCCCTTCCCCCGCTGCCCACTGCCCTTCCCCACCTAGTTACGTTCTCTTTCTGCACACCAGCTCCATGCATGTTGATAAGTCCCAGATCGAGATCTGGGCTACCAGTCCCCAGCGCCCAGCTGCCTTACCAACAGTGAGATGCCCTCACACCCTTGAACTCCTGGCACGGCCTCTGAATATCCGTCCCTACCTGTTTTCTCTCCAGTAAGGCCGGCACCAACCCCTGCAGAAATGTCTGAGACATCACAGACTCCTCCCTCCTCCTCTTGCTGACATGAGCTTGTTTTACTGTTACCTTGAGTAGTTTCTCTCCTCTCTGCCTCCTTCCTCACACTTTGTACCTGGACTGTTAGGATGGATTCTTCTCCTCTCTCCACACTGGAAGGTTAATTTTCTAAACTACAGCTCCAAAATGAATGTCACATGCTTAAAATCGTTTCATTGCTCCCTAGGTGAGGGTCCACATTTGTGAACTTGACACTTCTATTGTACAAAAAAAGCACGTCCAAAAAACCCACTTTCTCCAGGAAGCTCTCCCTGATTGCTATCCCCTCTCTGTGCTCACAGAGTAATTCAGAAATTACTTAAATATTAATGCATCATAAGTCTTCCATTTGTTTGTGAATCTGGATACATTAAATGAGTGCTGTTCATTTTGTTTTTGTTCAAATTGACTCATAGATCAGAGTTTAATAACCTGTTGGTAGATAATTGAAGAGAATATGCCATCAAAATTCTGTAGAAATACAAAAAAATAGGGGACACATTTCCTCTGGATAGGAATATTTAAAATTTTATTACCCATCATCATATAATATTATGCTATTTTTACTGTCATTTCAGGCACATGAGCATTTTCTCGTTAGCATTATTGATCACATTTTATTTCTATTAACTATGCTAAAATAGTGTGGTAAATCTCGTCTGTAACACAGGGAGCATTTGAGTTGTTTGGGGCTGTAAATGGCTTTCTTCTTTCTTTTCCTTTTTCTTGAAGAAAATTACCTCCAAATGGTATTTCTACACTTACGGAGAGCTTCATTTTATAGAGAGCTGTTGAGCTTTTCCATAGAAGTGTCTTCCTTTTAAGGATTCGAGAAAGCTCCTTCCTTGGGCTGTGAGCTCCCTCATCTCAGTTCTCTCTCATCTTGAAACAGACTCAACTCTGGACTTAGAGGCAAGCTCTGAATTCAGGGACCAGGTTCCCAGCTCTGCTTTTGCCTTGTGAGACCTTGGAAAAGGATTTAACATCCTTGGCCAAACTGCTCTGGAAATCCTGTCTTGCCTGATGAGCTCGGACACCGAAGGGAAGCTGTTTTTAAAACTTGCACAATATTCCAGGGCGCCTGGGTGGCTCAGTAGGTTAAGCGTCTGCCTTCAGCTCAGGGTCATGATCCTGGTGTCCTGGGATTGAGCCCGTGTCTGTCAGGCTCCCTGCTGAGGGCTGAGCAGGGAGCCTGCTGCTTCCTCTGCCCTTCTCCCTGCTTGTGCTCTCTCGCTTGCTCACTCAAATAAATAAATAAACTCCTTAAAAAATACTTGTACAACCTTAAATAAATAGAATTTTTAACCAGTCTCCTTTTCCAAGGCTGACAGTTGTACTTAAAAGAACCGTAACTAAGAGGATGGTCTTAAACTAAGGATTGGCAGAAGCTTCCTGTGCCCAGTACCCTTTTTTTAATGGTCCCTTGTCTTTGTTGCTCTCTTTGAAATTCTTTAACTTTGCCGGTTAATATTTATTAGAAGCTCTGTCCCAGCGCCGCAGCAGTAAAAAGAAAAAAGAAAAGAGAGAAAGGAAAGAAAAAAGAACTCTTACTTGTAGCCACCATTGTTGCATGTGAGCTTCGTGCCAGCCACGCTAGTGCCTCCCGCAGTGCTCAGGGCACATGCTCGTTGCACCGGCTGGTGTCGGATGCTGTTCTCAGCCCTCAGAGTGGAGCATCAAGTAAAGCCAACTGCAAGCCCCCGCCCTCGTGGGCTTTTCCTGAGGTGCGAAGAGGGGTGGTTTCCTGCCCACACACCGGCAAGCTGGGATGGTTGTCCCTGCACTGATAGAAGGCGCTGCAGTGTAGACGTCTGTGAGTTGCCCGTCGGGGGCCGCCCCCCAGCCCAGCTCTGCATCTGCACCCGTGGCACCACCTGTGAGGAGCCAAGAGGCTGGGTTGCCGGGTCTGGGGGTGGCCTCGTGCGGTGCGTCACTGGCTCAGGAAACGGTGACAGTTACTAGGGATGTTCTTCCACAGAAACACTCTTGACCCAGCTTGTGGTCTGAGGCATCCAGCCCTGGATTGTACCTTCCCCAGGCCCCACCTGGCTGTCCTGAGGACTGAGGCCACAGGAATCAGAACCCCGTAACCCCTTCCTTCCCTGTGCATGGGAAGCAGGAGAATTCTCTTGCTTGCTGTCAAGTTCCGCCTCCCTGCCGTGCCCATCTGTTCCTCCTCTTTGGGAAGGACATCCCAGTTCACCTGGGAGTCACCTTGACTCCTCAGTCCACTACAGCCTGGCTCACTGAATTCTACGGCTTTCCTCCTTGCTTCTCCTTGTCACCACCACCGACTCGCATCGTCCGCCCGGCACACCCCCACGGCCCGACGCTCCTCTCTGCCATCAACCAGCAGCCTGGGCTGAGTGAGGGGCCCTTTGGAACCTCTGGGCTCTTGCCCGTCTTTTGATCGTTGATCGCGCCAGAGCCAAGGGTTGGTTTCTGCCCCCCAGGTTCACACATCTTTTTAAACCCATGATAATTTAGTTCTTCCCGTTTTACAAACCAGGAAGCTTTGGTCCAACCAGTTGAAGTCACTTGCTCAAGAAGCACAAATAAGATCCGAGCCAAGATTCAGTTCAGACTCCAGCTGTGCTAAATTCAGAGCACGAACCACATTCAGCTGCCTGCCTTCAGAAGGAAACTGAGTCACGTGCAGCTGATTGAAGGAAGTGGGACCATCGGGTTGGTGACTTTGCACGGGTGGGACCCCATGACTGCCTCAAGCTGCTGCCTCTTCCCTCCTGGCTCCTGGGCCATTTGCCCTTCTCAGTGCTTCACTAACGGCACTTCTTTTTTTTTTTTTTTTTTTTTT
>PITA01005746.1:0-42586 GCA_004023965.1 Spilogale gracilis | reverse complement strand
GGCGCCCCTAACAGCACTTTTTGAAATACAACCTATCAGACCCAAACAGTGCCAGACTTAACCACCTGTAGTAAATTTGCGGAGTTGTAAAACTGAATGAGTTTTTCCTTCTTTATTTTGTACACCTTAATTACTGGGGAAGGAGTACATTAAAACTGAGATCATGGGTTAATTAATTTGTCCTGGACTGTAGAATTTTATGGACAACCGGAACTAAAGTAATGGTTGTGTAGGTGGAAATGACTAAACATGGATTCTAAATGTTACAGAAATTCCTGTGATCAGTCCCACTGCAGCTGTTGAGCCTGGGAATTTTGTAGCAGACATAAATTAAGAAGATGAAAAGGAAGAAAAATTTTGAGTTGACATAGTGGCATTTGCAGAAGCTATCATTTGAGGAAACTTGGTTTGCATTATTATTAATGATGATTTTGGGGGATTCGCAATCCCCCCTTTTAAAATTCACTTTTTAATGCCGTTTCCACAGTTACACGGTGGCTATCAGGTGTTAGGTGAATTAAACACAAGTAGTACTTTACGAAAATAGACCACCAGCATCATTTCTAAAAATACTTAACCGCCAACCAGAGGATAAAGAGACCTGTTTGATCACACTCTTCAAAGTCATTTTTTGCATATTTTAATAGATTGAAAGGGAAAGTTACGGGTTATATTTAAATAGTGTTCCCTGTCATTGGATCTTGACACATTTTAACCTACCTGTTAAAATGCAAGTTATAAATAGCTCCTCTTTCAAAGGTGTTCATTATACCTCATTGGCTCTTGTTATAGAAAATGCAAATGTAATTTGAAAAGTGCCCGTTCTGAGTGCGAGCAATTACCTGTGCTCTTCAGTACCTGGTTCATTGTCAGCCGCTGAGCCACTTGGTTAAAAAGCATGTTTGCCTTTGAAATGGAGATGGCCTCCGCGCCTGGCTGCTGGCTGGTGGGCTGGCCCGGCTGGCGGGCTAAGTAGGTAATGAGAAAATACTTGACTTTTCCAGGGAAGCAAGCAGCTGCTGAACAACTATCCTGTCTACATAACGAGCAAACAGTGGGACGAAGCTGTAAATTCTTCCAAGAAAGACGGAAGACGGCTCCTTCGATACCTCATCAGATTTGTTTTCACAACCGATGAGCTTAAGTACTCATGCGGCCTTGGGAAAAGGAAAAGGTCAGTGCAGTCAGGAGAGACAGGTCCTGAAAGACGCCCTCTGGATCCAGTTAAAGTAACATGCCTCCGAGGTACTGCATCCTTCCGCTCAGTGTCACCATCTGTGATCTCATTTCACCGCATTGGCTGTGGCTCTCCCGTGCAAGTGTTCAGCCTTGACTGTATTTTGGTTTTGCCCGCTGAGCCCTTTATAGGCTTCATGTGGCCCATCTACTCGGTATCCAGAAGTTCTTTAAAAAATTCTCCGTTTGCTTGAGCCTTGGCATTCTCACTTGCTGGCCCATAAGCATTGCATAGCACCTCATGTCTCATGCTTTAAATTCAGATTTTCTTTGCTGCCCCGGAAGGCCACCTCCAGCCGGCCTGGAGCGTGGGGAAATGCACAGAGGAAGGGAAGATGTGGAATTTTGTAAAAATTAGGAAAATAATACCCCATTTCCGTTTGCAACCTGGGGCCCCCTCCCCCCAGCTACTTTCTCAAGAGGATTTGCCCCCAACTTCTTCCATTTATTTAGAGTTAATTTTCCTTAATATTGGGGCACCAGTATCTGTTGCCCAATCAATTTATTCTGTTAGGCTTTTTAAAGTCTCTTGTTCTGATAACACCATTTCTTCAGTACAAGCAGCGGATGATTTCGCAGCTGACCCACACCGTGGTAGGCCAGGCAGAGGACGAGAAGGAAGAAGCAAGAGGCAGACAGTTGACTCAGCAGGTGCAGTTAAGACAAGCAGAAACATTCTAGGGCCAACAGGAACACTGTTCACACCTGAAAAATTCATATCAAAAAGCTCAAGTATTAACCTGTATAGTCCAGTAGCAATTTCATTGGTTGGAAAACTGAATAATTTATTCTGGACAGGGGATCAAAATACTTCCCGGCAGGGAAGGCACAGTGAGGAGACGTTATTACCGATGAGGCCTTGGTATGCAGAGAGGACATTCCAACATCCCCTGTTGGGAGGCCCGCAGTATTCTGCAACATGAGCGTGCCCAAGTGCCTAGGGAGATTCCGTTAGCAGCTGAAATCCCTCACCCCCCACCCCCCGCAAGCTACTGATTCCACAGGGCTAGAGCGGGAACAGAGTGGTGCATGTCCGCTGCTCATCACAGCCAGCCCAGGTGCTTGTAGCGCTCGTGGCCGGTCCTTGAGACAACCACCTGGAATGGAAACACCTAATTGGCTACGCACCCCCTATTGGCCAGTCTGAAAATTGCACTTCCCGTGGGTAATGGGACCGTCCAGGGTCTGAGCAAACCAGCCCAGTTTCCTTTATTCCTCAACATCCTCAGAGCTGACAGAGTTACTCATGAGAGTAGCAGGGATGTTTGTGAGCTTGCGGCTCTCCTGGGAACACTGTACTTGCCCTAGGGCCTATATGGGGAGTCAGGACAAGAGGCCTCACTACTGTATCCCTTTCCAGAAATTCTTACCCAACATTTTACATTTTTAGCAGTGAGTGAGTGAAACTGAGGGATTACCATACATCCCAAAGTCCTCGTGTCTTGCCCTGGGAATGTCATGTGACCCCGTATGACACGGCCACAATCCAGGTCAGCTAATCAGCTCCTGTACCCTCCAGCTCGTGCCTCACCTGGCGCCCCCCACAGGCACCCGCCCTTCCCTGGGTGGAGAATACAAAAGTGACAAACGATGATGGTCTGTGTGGGGGCAGCTGATCCAGGCATTTATAGGCTTGTCCCCGAAGCGAACTCTTAGGGCATTCTTGTGACCCAGATGGGATTCCTTTCATAAAGGCTTAGACCTGGTGACTCCCGGGGTGGATGTCTGTGTTGGGTGAGCAAGATTAGAACAGCCGAGGAAGCCTCAGACCATTGGACACTTGAGTGATGGAAAACAGGGTGCTTTGGAATGGAACCAGTCTAGCCTGCCCCTCCTGAAGATGGTTTGACCCTAGAGGGAGGAGGGCCTGTGAAGATGTGTCCTGTCTGTGCAACAGAAGGAGCTTTTAGTCTCTCCCACAGTGTCAGAGAAAGTCCTGTGTCAGCGGCGGACCCTGACAGGAGAGTGGAGGCTGACAGGTGTCACAGAGCAGCGTGTTCTCAGAGTCACAGGGTCACGGCATCCTCATCCATTAGCCTTTATTTCCTTGTGTGATACGAGTGGGGATTGAGACAGACAGGGAAGCTCCAAGAGTCAGTGGAGGCTTGCTGAATGCAGTAGGGGACAGCAGGGGGACAGAAGAGGACTAGGGAGGGGTCCTTCACTGTTTCCCAGGCCTGCCCCCTAGACTAAGCCATCTGAGTCTGGCAGTTTTGCAGGATGAGTCACTGAATAAACACTGTTCTTCCCCTTGAGTAAGGCAGCTGGGGCTGAGACTCCGTTGAGATAAGTGAGGCTCTCACGTCAGGCACAGAATTGAAGGGGCTGCCCCTGGCTCTCTGCTAAGCTAGATGCTGCCTGCAGAGACAGGCACGGTTCGGTCCCTGAGATTTTTGAGGTCCAAATGCTAGAAGAGCATCGGCTTCTCCTAAGGGAAAATAGGGCCAGGACTTGACACAGTCATTTCAGACAAATCCAGTCCTACAACCAGACCTACTGTCTTGTAGAGGGAGCAGTGTTGGAGAAGAAACGGTGTGTGAATAATAGGCATCTTGAATTATTTTGCACAGTCAGCTGTGCAGAATCACAGAGTTGGAGAACTTTTTCCAGAATGTTCACTTCAGTTTACAAGTCTAATAACTAGGCAGGAGTCACGTACTTGCCCTGACCCCCTGAGAGAACAGAAGAGAGGATCATGTGAGCTCAACCCAAGGGGAGGCTGACTCTCTTTCATTGGAGTCTTAAGTCTTTTTTATACATTCACTGTACTGGGCATGCTAATTGCTTTCTGGTGAAATTAAATATTTAGAGGAGATATCATTTAAGAAAGATTCGTCAGTACATGTGTGGATATCTCAATTAGAGAATAAGTATGACCTATAACACAGGTTAAGAACATGGAAACCTCTTCTGAACCAAAATTCAGCAGTTTCTCAGCCACTGAGATTTTGTTATCCTATTGCACTTAGTCTGCAAATCAGTAGCTGGTGAAAGAACACTGTGCGAATGATACTTGCTGTTTCCGGAGATAGCGTTCTAAAAATGTGAGTGGATACCCACATAGGTTTGAAAGGTACGCCATAACTTCAACTCAACATGGTGTATATAGTACACCTTATAAATCAGATCTACCTTTCATTTCAGGAGTGTTCCTCCGGAGGATCACCTTCTCTGTCACTTCACGTAATTGTCACTTTTGCACATGAGTAGACTTATGTGTAATTAGTTGAGTCTAAGAAGTGACATCATCATAGCATTACATTGGATTTCCCATAAAGCTTTTCTTGTAGAGCTTCTGTAAATGTGTAAGCAGTCTGTCCATCATCTTCTGCAAAAACCAGCAGTTTTTCTCTCTCTTTTTATTGTTGTATATATTCCCACAGAATTCATTAGGATGCACTGTACCTCCAACCCCGACTGGTGGATGCCCTCGGAGGAGCAGATAAACAAAGTGTTCAGCGACGCCGTGGGGCACGCCCGGCAGGGGCGGGCGGTGGGGACTTTCCTGCACAACGGCGGCTCGTTCTACGAAGGGATCGATCACCAAGCTTCCCAGGATGAGGTCTTCAATAAAAATTCCCAGGATGGGTCTGGGGATTAGTGGACAGATTCTCAACACTGTAGCAGCCGGTCCTCTTTAGAGTTCCATTGGCCATGTCCTATTAACCCTCACCTGAGAGTCCAGAGCACGTCCTTCTGCCGGACTTGACACATCTCCAACCTTAAGTCTCTGACCTGCTGCCACGGTTCTCAAATAGAAATCCATTTTAGGGTTGTTTGGGAAGTCTGTGGAACCTACAACAGGCTTTCAGGAGCTTATAAAGAGAAAAGAACTGTAATTGCAGTGAACTGATTCCTCGCCAGACGGTGAGGCTGAAAATAAGAGGTGAGCTGCTGGTCCCCTGTCTGAAACCTTCATGTAAGCTCTGCTTCCTGAGCAGAGCCGGACCCTGCAGAAGGCTGGGTGAGAGTAGAAAAGATAGAGACATGGACTTGTTTTAAGGACAGGAACATTCTCTTCAAATAAGTTGTCTTTAGATTTTCCAAAGACTTGAATTCATACTTCTCAGTAAAGACATGGGATAAGTGACACTGTGCTGTCTCAACATTGACAGAGCCTATCACTGCTAGACAATGATTCCTTGGAAATCAGGTGGGGTTTTTTTCAGTTATTTTAGAATCCCCTCCTCCCCCCCCAAAAAAATTTTACCATGTTGATCAGAAAGGCACTACATGATCTCTGGAGTTTACAAACAGTACGTTTTCATTATGTCAGTCGAGAAATCTCCAAAGATCCAAAACCCTTTTCAAATGCTTGATTTCGTAGGTTCGTAGACCCGCAGTTTCCACAGCCTTAACTCAGACTTTGTTGACACAATGCCAAAGTGATGGGTTGAGCAATGAGAATTTTAATCCCTTGGTGGTTTGGCGCACTGGAGACCAAACAAGTGGTGTGACTGGTGGTGTTCACTGAATTGACCAGATGTTCTGGAATTGTGTACACACAGCTTCAAGGCCATTCCGACAACTATGCAATGGGCTTGTCTGTCATCGCTCTGAAATGTGAGGGTCTTTCTCTGAGCAGATCTTTAGAATTTGCATAAACTTTTGTTTCTTGTCACTGATGAAAATGTTTCATCCCAACCGTTTTGCTCTTTGGCGTCTCCTTCCCGCTCCGCCCCCCTATGTTCCCTTGAACTACGAGCTCTGGCTAAGTTCACACTGAACCACTCCCACTTGTTTCCTCCTGTTTAAGTGGTTGAGCTCCGTCTTTGAAGCTACTGCTGTCTTCGGGAGCACACCTTCCGTACAAACTAGGGAGAGAGCAGAACCGGTTCCGAGGACTTCCGGTCTGGCCGGCAGGAGCAGCCTCCTCCAGCACATTTCATCCGATTATTACGTTCTTTGTGGAGCCTAGGCTCCGTGGGCAGAAGTTATTGAAGGTTATTAATGCCATCTACAAATATGACTAAGGGTTTTGAAAATTGGTTGGAAATTCATTTAAAGTTTATGAGCCTCCATTTATAAAGAGAGGTTTTTGTGACTATTTTTTGTGAGACAGTAAATTGTCCTTTATGTTCAATAGTTAGCAGCCACCATATGCATGGTTCTGGAAATAGGTCCATCTTTAGCTTTTGTTAGGATTATTAGTTTCATCCATTGAAAAGTTTAATGTTTATAAAGATGGTCCTTTGTCAGATCTGTTCAGGGGTATGGAGAGTTCGATCCTGTTTGGGGCAAGTTAGCTGAATTTGTGAGTAAAGGAAACGATAAGGGCAAATGTGATGTTGGTTAGGGGAACCAGGAGACTACTACATTTGGCCATCCAAGAGAGAAAGAGATTCTTTGAGGAGTTTTCAGAGTTTTGAGAAGTCAGGGCTTTACAAGATCCTTTGGTGACAGGAAATCTTGGTCCAACGCAAGCTATCACCTTAACCATCTTACCTTTACCTTTTTTGCATTAGGCTTTAGTTATCCTTACCATTGAGGAAAACGCCCTTTTTTTTTTTTCCTTTAGCAACAGTATTTGACCACTGCTCAAAAACACTTTTAACTCCTCCTTTTTTCCTGCAAGCTTGAGAATTTGGCACATCTTCCCACCTAAGCATCATCGTGGATCTCTGTGTTGTGCTGGTCTTCACTGCGGGGAATGATGAGAGCCTCTCTGCCCTCACTCTCCGGAGCCTTGCGTGTTGCATGCTTAAAGATGAAGGGCTCGCAGCACTGCTGTGAGAGAGGGTGGTGGGAACCTTCGGTTTGGCTGTAGTTAGCATCACCTGACAAGGCTGCTCGGGTAGATCCACCTCCCAGACCACATGGTCACACACAGCCTTTGCTCCACAGGCACACCTGGTCTCCCTCCCGGCCCCCCTTCTGGGTGAATTATTTCTCTAGCATCTGTTTTCTAGTATTCCACAATGTTGGCCATCTCTTTGGACATGAGGAAGCCAAGACCCAGGAAGATGACTGACTTCCTCAGCATTGCACAGCCAGTTTAAATGCCTCTCCCGGAGCCTAAGATCAGCTGCCCTGGGTCAGGTGTTCCACGACATTCTTCGCCATGTGTGTGCGTATGTTTGTGTAGGTAGATCTCAGCAGCCTGGCCACTGCCTGAGCCAGATGCTGACAGTCCCTGGGGACGCGGCTCTGCGTCTGTGGAGATACCCCACCGTCTCCTCTCCTCAGTGCGTGGTCTGTGCCGCCTTCTGAGCTCTCCAGCTGCTTCATAGTGGGGGCCTCGTGGTCACCTCACTTTGAGATCAGGGCTCGTGAAGGATGTTCATAGATTTGTGGTGAGACTGGTGTGGCCTCGACAGAGCGAGACTGTAAAAGCTCACCACCAAGAAGACCAGATGCTGTCACTGCTCCGTCTTCCTTTCTGTTGATCTCTCTGGAGACCTGAGGGTTGCTTATTTTCTTGAGTTGATTCTCCCCTTTTTTGGCAGTTGGACAGATTGCTTATGAGTAGAAACTTGGTCTCCTGTCAGCTTGTAGAATCCTCGGGTCATTTTAGAACTGGTACAAAATGGGTGGAGTTAAAGCCGCTCAGGACGCAGCTGTGCCCCACGTCCCCAATGAGAGAGGGAGGTCCCGGGGCTGGCCTGGCACGAAGGGCGCAACCTGGCATTGTTACCACTAGACGTGTTCCGTGAGCGCGGCAATCGGGAGAGTCGACAGTGACACACGGTGGCTTGTGATTGCCCAAATTAAAATGATATCTTTTCAAACTGACATGAAGGCCCAGGTGCCATTCCACGGGGCTCAGGACAACCCTCCCGTGGCCACACGGAGGACGCAGGCCAGGAAGCCACGGAGAGGAGCACTGTCGTGGGAGCGGTTTTATTAGACATACATTTCTCACGGTCTCTGGAAGGTACACTGCTCAGTCTCATGGTTCAGTCAGCCCGGTTAAATGCTTTGGAGGAAATGTGTAAAGGTAAAAGTGTGTACCTTACCTTTTTACTTGAAAGTAAAACCTGGGCATCTCACTGTTAGCATTCCCGACTTCCGCCACAGGGTACAGCATCCTCTCACCATTGGTGTTTCCTAAGATTTCACTAGAGGGATGTAGGAGGATAAGGACAGTGTGGGCCAAAAATCGGGGCCCTTTTGTTTGGTGAGGGAATTGAGAGATGCATGTGGCTACTTCACAGCTGTAGAGCCACTGGGTGAATTTATATTTTGGATCTTTCTTGGCCCTCCATCAGTCATGACCTAAGTCATCAGGATTAGAGAGGTATAAATCGTCACAGTGTATTTTTAGGTCTGACCAACCACCGCATGTCAGATGTGTGGAATGAGTTCCATAGCTGTTCTTGTAGTATCCAGTGTTTCCCCCAAATCTAGATAGAAATACAAATTTTGGAATCTGCCGGTTCGTGATTTCTACGTCTTCCTGCCACTGTTAATGTCTTGTCCTCCCTCTTGTTGCTCTCAGAATATGGACAGAGCATCATGTGAGAGGAAACGTGCATGATTTTCAGAAAAGCAAACCTACATTTACCCTCACTTGGATTTTGTCATACAGCTTGTGTTCCAGAATCTCAGCCTGCTGCCTCCCAACTACCTCCTTAGTTTTTTCTTAGACTTCAGTTGTTCATTAAGGTCTCATTCTTGGATAACTTTATTTTTAGGAAACATTTAAACCTAACTTTTCTCATTCAGTGCTGTGTCATTTCACAGTACAGATCTATAATTTTTGACAGCTCTCATATATAAATTTCCAGAAATGTAATAGAAAATGATTTTGCACATACGGTGCAAGTCTTGCTGGTGTACATTTAATGTGGCAACACTTGCCATAACTTCTCGGCAAAACATGTCAACTAGAATACTTGAGTCAGAACTCTGATGTAAATGTGTCTAAACAGCAGTACGTCTCATTACGATATATTTTTGTAAACAAGCAATGGCTTCTTTCAACCGTATAAGTACTGAATAAAAATAATCACCTCCCTTGGAAGAATGTGGGGAAATGCTCCCCAGCTGACGGCCCTCTGCAGACTTACTTGCTTCGTCAGCCAACGGCATTGGTGTTTTGTAGAGAGTGAGGGATCAGTACCCGACAACGCGGAGCACCAACACCAAGCGGGAATACCAAGCCACCAGTACTTGCCTCCTCCTTGTGTGTAAAACTCCCAGCTGTAGTCAACAGCGCGTGCCCGTGACAGGCCACGCTCCCCCTCCGTGCAGTGCTCAGCGGCAGGAAACACTGAGGACTGGCCTTGGTTCGCCTGATGACCGGCTTGGTCAGCTTGCCTGCCGAAGCTCTGAATTGACCAAAGCTCTGTCGTACAAGTGGCCAGATTAATTTTCCTCATGACCCTCCATAGCTGACCGATGTGAGGTCTGGGTGTTCGTTGAACCACACTTCCCCAAATTATCGTGAAAATAAATCTACTCAGAAGACTCCCTGGGAAGAGTCGCCCCAGTGCGGATGGCCACGTGGGTGCTGGCCACATTGAGAAACCGTCAGGCCCACCCCAGCCCTCTCACAACCGTCCTAGCTGTAGCCGAGAGTCACTGAGTCCTTGTGTGCCGGGTGCTCTGCAAAGCACTGTAATGTGTTGTGTCCTTTGAACCCTCACAACCACCCTCCGAGGCGGTTACTGCTGTCCCAGCTGATCCATAAAGATGCTGCCCAAGGTACTCCGCCAACAGGAGGATCACTTTGGGCCTAGTAAGCAGGGTGGCTAGTTCAGTTTTCCCCAGTGGTCAAAGCAGAGTTCTCAAAGCCCATCAACACTTTGGAATGGATTTTGTTTACTGTATGGCATCAAGGGAGAGATGGTATTTCTGTTACTAAAAATCACCTTTGAAGTATGTTGATGCTTAAATAGGACCTTATAAACCGTACGTCTGCTGGTCACTGCCCGGATCTCTGCGTAAGACTTGACTTACATAAGATCCCGTGTTGAAGACTAGAAAAAGTTTTAAAGTAGTGAATAAATTAAAATTGCTTGTGTGTTCACATTTGTGTTCACGTAGGTTTCCTGCACAAAAATGCAGGGATATAAAAGCAAAAATTTGAACTCAGTGAAGTGGTACTCTTGGGAACTCCTAGATGTTAGAAATGGCACTGGGCATCGGTTAGCTAACGTTTCGCTCCCTTTTTCACATTTGTTGTATTTGTAGCCTTAGAATTGATGAGTCTGGTTTGGAAGAGAGGGATTTCATTTATGATGTCACTGTGAGAACTGTTGTGAAGACTTTGTAGGAAAATACAGTAATCTGTCGATTCTTTTCTGTAGTGATGGCTTTAACATCTCTTTGGCTGTTTAAGTTCAAGAGCCTGCCATGGCCACGCGGGCCTGGCTTGTATTTCTCGGGAACAGGGCATGCCAGACCTAGATGGGTCCTAAAACGTTCAAGGTCACTGGTCCAGCCCACCCCTGCCCCATGTAAGCATCGCCTCTCTGTCTCTCCTGTCTGGAACTTCATGTAGCAGCCTAACACTGGGGCCAACTTGCCTTTACTCTATTTTCTATGATGAACACTTGTGGAGAAACTGTGACAAATCCATCGATCCTAATATTTTTATTGTTGGAGTCCTGTTGATTCTCTATGAATAATTTCTATTTGATGGTACTGTGTAGAATTAATACCCTAGGGATATGTTAATAAAACTATAAATGAATAGTGTAATATAGAATAGCAAGATTTTTTGTGAACAATTTATATAGAAAAGTAAGTTGTTTTTTAAGTGTTAGGCACATTTCTTTTAGGAACTTAAAATGTTATAAGAGTTTTTTAAACATTCAATATTTTTAATTATAAGAAACATTTGTTACTAGAGCCAATTATTTCAGGTGTTCTAACTGGAGTATTGATTTTATTACCTCATATACCTCTAGAATGCCACATGTTCTGTTGGAGATAAAATTGCACAATAAATGTCAAGTCTCTGTTAAGTGTTTTTGCATCTTTCTCCAATTCATTGAAGAAGCTTTTCTGTTTTGGGGGGGAGGTTTAAAAGAACTTCTCACCTCCTGAAGCTAAGGCTTTTCTTCCCGTCTCTGAATGCCAAGAAAATATTAGACACTTAAAACCCAAATAAAAGATACTCAAGTTCTGTCAGGGAATAGATCAAAAATCAAACAAAAAAAGTCATTTGATCTCGAGACTGAGAAGGACGAGCAGTGATGATGGAGAGTGGTGTGGAAGCCAAGACGACTTCTGCCCTGTGTTTTTTGTACCTTCGCACGTCACACATGGCCCGTTTCCTACGCAATGGCACCCTTCTGTCGGGGAGGAAAAATCCCACAGCTGCTACTCATGGCCTTTAAGAATGAACAAATATTGATTGTTTATGGTTTTTGAACAGTGATCTGGGTACAAAACCAAAATATTTATCGGTAAATAAAGTGGCATGATTGTGGCTTCCCATGTTTAGTTATTGCATAAAATATGAATCTGACATATCAGCCATTATAGAATGATAAAATGGAGTAAATGTCATTTCATAAATCAGACTGAAAACTAAAAACACTGGTTTCATTTTAGGGAAAATCTAAATTATTTTATTATTCTAAAACATTAAAGAAGGATTATTAAGTAACTTGGGTTCTTAAATATTTACAAATATTAAAATGTTCTCAACCGTTTTGAGTACTTATCCCTGACACACAAGGTGAAGTTTTAGATTTAAGTACTTGAAAAAGTATTAGGAACAAATTCATCCAGGTTGCAAGATATAAGATCAATATTCAAAATCCAATTGTATTTCTATACACCAGCAACAGACAACTTGAAAATGAATTTAAGGACAATTCCATTTATAATAATATTGGGAAAATAGTATACTTAAGAATAAATTTATTAAGTGCCAGACCTATACATCGAAAACTACAAAACATCAATGTAATTTTAGATCTAAATAATGAAAATGGAGTGCAAGACTTAATATATACAATATTAAGATGGCAGTACTCCTGGAAATGATCTGCAGATTCATTGCAATTCCTATCTAAATCTCAGCAGAATTCTTTGCAGAAATTGATAGACTTATCCTAAAATTCATATGGAAATGCAAGGAACCAGATCGCCAACAGATAGACATCCTTACATTTATGTTCAATTGATTGTTAACAAAATGCTGAGACAATCGAATGGGGGAAGAAAAGTCTTTTCAACAAATGGTGGTGGGTCCACATGATCTCATCAGAAAGAATGCAGTTGAGGGCACCTGGGTGGCTCAGTCGGTTAAGTGTCCGACTTCGTTTCGGTTCAAGTCACAATCTCAGAGTCATGATTCAAGTCACAATCTCAGAGTCACAATCCCAGCGTCAGGGTTTGAGCTCAATGCAGTCTGTCCCTGTCCCTCTGCTCTTCCCCTCACTCATGCGTACGTTCTCTCCCTCAAAATAATTTTTTTTAAAAATGCAGTTGAAGGGATGGCTGGCTGGCTCAATCGGTAAAATATGCAACTCTTGATCTTGGGGTTGTGAATTTGAGCCACGTGTTGGGAGTAGAGATTACTTAATAAAAAAAAAAAAAAAATGAAGTTGGACCTCTACCTCAAAACCAAATGCAAAGAAAGGAATCAAAGTGGATGATAGACCTAAATGAAAGCGCTAAAATTATATAACTTTTAGAGGAAAACATAGTATTAAATCTTCATGATCTTGGATTAGGAAATAGCATCTTCAATGTGAAACCCCAAAGCATAAGCAACATTGAAAACAATAAATTAACTGGACATTACTTTTGTTCTTCAGGGAACACGATGATGAAGGAAAGATGGCCCACAAACTAGGAGAAAATATTTGCAAATCGTATACCTGATATGAGACTTGTAGTCAGAATATATATACACACACACATATGAGTTCTATAACTCATAACAATAAGGACAAATAGCCCAATTAAAAGTGAGCAAAGAATGAATACACATTCTCCAAGAAAGATTTTGTATAAATGGCCAATAAACATATGAAAAGATACTCAAAATCGTCAGTCAGGAGGGAAATGTAAACCGAACCACAGTGAAATACCATTTTACTAAGATAGCTACAATGAAAATGACACACAATAACATGCTGGCAAGGATATAGAGCTGTTGAAACCTTCATACCTTGCTGTAGGAATGTAAAATGGTGCAGTCATTTTGAAAAACAGTCTGGCAGTTGCTTGAAAAGTTAATAGAGTCAACATGTGACCCAGCAGTTCTACTCATAGGTATATACTTAAGAGAATTAAAATGTATACAGATGTTCACAGGACCACTCTTGATAATGGCCCAAAAATGGGGGAAAAACTCATGTCCATCAATTGATGTATGGATAAACAACATGTTGTGTTAAAAAAAAAAAAGGTGCAATGTGTAGCTACACAATGGAATATTATTCAGCCATAAAGAAGGAGTGAAATAGCAACACCTACAACATGAATAGGCCAGGAAGAACGAAAGAAGCCAGACAAAGACCATGTTTCTAGGGCTCCATTTATAGGAACTATTCGGAATGGTCAAAATACCAGGTAGGTCAATTTTAGAGTATGCTGCTCAGTACACGGTTTACATAATGAAGGAAGCCAACGTATATGATCCCTTTAAAGTTGATTATCATTGACATGGTGGATGTTTGGAGAGCCCAATGTGCCTGGCACTGTATCGAGCATCACATCCAAAAGAGCCAAGTAGTAGTACCGCCCATGGCTGGATCCCTATTTGGGGGAAAATGACAAAGACCTATTATGAGTTAGGAGAACACCTCAAGTTCCACTGAGCAACTTGTTCCTCCAAATAAAGCTATATTCAAAAAGCTTACAAGAGACAGAGCCACTGAGCCCATGTCTCTGTCCTCCCTGACACAGCTCGATCTGACTACCTCTGCCAAAGTACATGCCAGTTCAGAGGAGGACTGGTTCATGTGTGGTTTATGGTACTGCCAAGTCCTTGTGGAATCAGTCTTGTTTTCTCTTTTCCTCTTCCCCCCTTTAAAGCTTCTCTTCAGACCTCACACAGACACAGTCCCAGTGGTACAACCTGGTGATTCTGGCAGTCTGTCAGCAAACAGATGGCCCCGTCCATTTGAGGAGTGTTTAATAAAGACATTTGGTAAGAAGGTGTGGGCAGGTTGACTGCAGCTCAGAGGGAGAGGGTAGTGTCCAGACCCAGCACCAGCCAGGGGTTGTCAGCAGCCCGGAGGGGGAGGCTGCGTGAGTGGTTGGTGGCCCTGGGATTCGAGAGGGCTGCTCACTGGGAAACATGATCTCCGTGTAAGAAACGCACTTAGACTTGGCAGAGCCTGCTGGGAGGGAGTCGGAGGAATCAGCACTCTGATCTCCCTCCTCTTTTCCATCTCCTGCTGCTCCCTTCTAGCTGATAGCATCTGAAAACCAGAAGGCAGGGAGCCCATTTATGTCCACACAAGTCAGCAGCCTGGGACACTGAGCCAGTGGAAAAAACACAAAGAGAAGGTGAGAGGCACAACTGCTATGATCATGGAGACTAGTCTGATGGCCTGAAGAGCTCTTTGGTTCCACCTCATTGTAATCCTGAGAGTTGACATCTTTCCATAAAGGACCTTGTAACTCTTAGCAAATTGGAATCAATGCTATTTACTTAGTCAGTAGGTTAAGTGTCTCACTAACATGATCACACTGAATCTTCTTCATGAGTCTATGAGGTAAAGTAATATTGCCCCCATTCTATGGATGAGTAAACTGACACTTAGAAGTTCCCAAGATTATAGAGCTAGTTGTGCCAAAATGGTGAAGCCAAGGCACCCATCCGGGCTGTTGGGCTACGGGTAAGAAACAGAGCTTTTACCTACTTCAGTGAAACTCATCTGTGAAGGTAGTCCCTGTAAGCATTTCAAGACTGAGAAAAAAAGTTGCAATGATGAGGCTAAGAGCAGCTACCTCTTACCTCTACCAAGCTCTGGCCAGTCCAACAATAATCTTTCTTGATTTGGTCTGAGAAGACTGCCACATGAAATCCTGACAAGCCACAGATGAATATTAGTGCAATTTCTGGTTCCTCGGTGAGGCTTCTGCTTCAGTCCTAAAGCTCAGTAGAGACGCAGTCTCAGTGTCTCTGCTGACAGCCCTCTGGAGTCATTGGTCCTGATGTTTAAGAAACAATGCTACAGTCAGTCAGTCATCAATGGGGTGGAATGAAATACATCTAAAATAGAATCTGAGTCTGTATACTTACCAAATGTCAAATTTTAATAAATTGGCTTATGCAATGGTTTTGAAATACAGTTTTTAGATAAACATTTGTTCTCATTTCCCAAAAATCTTATGGACGGGATTGATCCTGATCTTTTTTACTTTAGTCATAAAAATCAAAATTCATCAAAGCACAAAAATATTTTAGGGATACCCTAATTAAAATGAAGTACAACAAACAGTAGGCTGTGTGGCCAAAGAGCGGTATAGGGACCAGAACTAGGAACCATAAATACTGGCAGTTTTTAAAACCTAGGGTCCTCTTCCCAACAATAAGAGAATAGAAACAGAGACTCTCTAGCTTCTGCCAAATTCTAAGGAGAAATTCAGGCCCTGGGGAGATAGGAGGAACAGAGCTATGACATGTCTTCTACTCTGTCTCTTTTTTTGTACTAATGACAATGATTCATTCTCCTTCCTGGCAACACAGAAGCATTTTCCATTCAGTTGAAAAAAAACATAATAATGTGTTTGATTTGGGGTTGTATTGTGTTTTCTATTAGCATTTCGTGCTAAATAATTACCCTTTCAGTTTCTGGTGTCTTTTTGGATAGACTGTTTTTCTGTGACTGAAGAAGAACGTCAAAGCCAAAAGGAAGGTATGTGATATATGAACTATCTCTAGCTCTGGAATTGGTAAAGACGGGAGAACTCTGTCACATTTCTCTTTAGAGATATTTAATGAGGAAAATTCTCATGAATGTCTAAGGAACCGTAAACATTTGTTTAATGAAGAAGTGTCTTATCTTGGTGGAAAGTATAAAACAAGCCTTTTCCCTGAAGTGTCATTAATAATTGAGAAGTTATAGATAGAAGGAATTTAAAGATCTTCTGATCAAACAGGCAGTTGTCATCACTTAAGGAAAAGTAAGGCCCAGATAATTCTAGTAACCAGCTCAAGTTCATGCACCTATTTACTAGCAGTGCCTAAATTAGAGTATCAAAATAATGCAGGGCCCTGGAAACATAGTTTTACAACCCCTTGTGCAAACTTCTTACTGCTGTCTCCCTTTTTGCCTTGGCTTCCAGGAAGCCCAGTGTTAAGTTGTATGTCCCCATAGCTCAGCTATTCTGGTATGCTTATTCTCTACCACTGTCCACCAACTTTTCTGTCCTTGTCTTCGCATGTATCTTTGAAAGTTTATTGTAATGGTGCTTTATTATAAAAAGCTATTTCTGTCTGAATATAAATGAATTCCAGATAATAAGTATATTAGAATGCTTCCTGGAATGTAAATAGTAGTATTTAAAATCGAACTTCAGGGTGCCTAGGTGGGTCAGTGGGTTAAGGCCTCTGCCCTCGGCTCAGGTCATGATCTCGGGGTCCTAGGATCGAGGCCCGCATCCGTCTCTCTGCTCGGCAGGGAACCTGTTTCCTCCTCTCTCTACCTGCCTTTCTGTCTATTTGTGGTCTCTCTGTCAAATAAATAAAATCTTTTAAAAAAATAAAGTAAAATAAAATAAAATCTAACTTCAGAAATAAGGCACCTCCTCTAACCCCTTCCGGTCACCATTGCCCCCATGTCTGCCCCACACTCACAAAAACGTTTCAAACTCTGTTCCAACTTATCCATAGAATCTATCTTCTCCATTGCTGTCACTTCCCCATCACGGCTCTGTTTCCTCTTTGCCTGCAATGAGGGTAAGAATCTGACAGATGAGGAAAGTGAGGCCCTTGCCTAGAGGTACAGATATGTGATGTCCAAGGGACCTGACTCTTTCCCTCCCGGGGGTCTTACCTACGAGCCTTTGAGCAGAGCGCACTCAAGTGTCTCTTGTCTGACAGGAGCTAGAAGTGACTTGAAGAGTGAGAACCAGCTGTGGTTTTAACCTACCAAGATTTCAGGTTTAATTTCTAAGTGCAGTGTCACTTAGTCTACTGTTGACTCATATTACAAGAGTGATTCTAACCCTTTTGGGTCAGAACCACTCTGAGAATCCTATAAAAACTAAAATCCTCTTTTAAAAAAATCCCATAAAAACTCTCTCTAGATGAACAGACACTCCCAGGACATTCCCAAGGATCCTTGACTCCCCTAAAGCTTATCTGTGGTGTGTTAAGAACTTTTAATCTAGAACCTTCTTCTCCTCTGTTCAGAACCACATTTTCCTTGACAGATTATCTTACAGTTCATCTGAGAGCACTTGTTGGCTACATAGGAAAGATGCTGGAGTAAAATATAGTGCTCTAAAATATTAAAATGAAACAAACAATTTATAGTCTGGAAAGGGGGTATTAGAAAGACAAATGGATGAGCCATTTTCAAAATGAAAATTCCAGTATTAAAAAAGCATTTTGGGGGGCGCCTGGGTAGCTCAGTTGGTTAAGCGACTGCCTTCGGCTCAGGTCATGATCCCGGATACCTGGGATCGAGTCCCACATCGGGCTCCCTGCTCGACGGGAAGCCTGCTTCTCCCTCTCTCACTCCCCCTGCTTGTGTTCCCTCTCTGGCTGTGTTTCTCTCTGTCAAATAAATAAAAAATCTTAAAAAAAAAAGCATTTTGTTACATCATTATTGAAACAAAGCAGCTTTGCTCCCCCATGATACCCTAAAAACGAATGGATGTACCTTCTCAGCATTCTGCCACGCTTTGATCTGGTAGGTTCTTTAATACTAAAAACTTTATGGTATAGTAATGAAAATATTTATAAAGGAACATTTTTGAAGGACAATTATTCTGTGCTGGAAACAGTCCTTCCCAGTTTGGTAGCCAGACAAACCTGCCCATTGACATTGGAGGCAGGCTCCCTTCACAGGCTCAGCCACCCACATCAGTCCCCCCATGCCCCTGCCCTCCCTCCCTCCTCTTTGCTCTAATCAGAAAGGCAAATGGAGCCGTTTGAGTGCCTCTACTCCTTGCAGTCATATCTGTTCAGGGAGCAGATGTTTCGAGGTACTAAGTGCCTAACCATGAAAATATGTGGGGAGAATGTTTAAAATCCGGCCACTCAAATTTGTTCTTAAAATAATGCTACTTTTACACACAAGTAACCAGATAATGATCCCATCCTTTTTAAAATCATTGCTTTTTGTCTCTTCCCACTCTGGTTCTTACCCAACAACTAACAAGTCTAGCTTTAGTTCCATCTCCCTTTTGAGCTGTCTGAAGCCAAACATCCCTTTAGTTTTAAGGTTTAGGCTTCCTTTTCTTTTTCTTTTCCCTTTTTTCTTTTTGAAGCATGTATTGTGTAGTATGGGCTAGGCCTGTGTGAGCGCTCAGTCCCAGGCCCTGCCCTAGGGTCTCCAGTTCCCTCTGACCAGAGAAGATAGGATATGAAGCAAGAGAACTGTGATCTTTCCAGAACCACACGATGGTGGCTTTCCCACCAGCTGCAGCTGGGCACTGGTCTCCAGCCAGCAGGCTGCGGGTGGAGGGGATGGGGAATAGTCCCTGTGAGATCTGGTCTTGTGAGACAGGGATGTGGACTCCCGAGGTGCCAAGCCTGGCTCAGTTTCTCCAGGACCCAGATCACGATGAATGCAGTAGGATATGGGTGTGTCCCTAACATGCTGTGGGTTACATGGGTGACAGCATACAGCTGTCCACACCTGAGACACTTGGGTGTCTCAGTGGGTTGAGGATCTGACTCCTGGTTTTGGCTCAAGTCATGATCCCAGGATCCTGGGCCCCACCTTGGGCTCCAAGCTCAGCACAAAGTCTGTTTGGGGTTCTCTCTCTGTCCCTCTCCCCACTCTCACTCATGCTCTTTCTCTCTCTAAAATTAATAAATAAAAATAAAGAAAATAAAGTCGTCCACACCCATTTGTTAATGGAGTGCCTGAAGTGTTTTCTTCTGAAATCCTACGGTTAAAGCCTGTATTGTTATCATGAAAAATTCCTAGCCGAATCTTTACTCTTAAAAATTATTGTTCTTTTAGCAGAGGGGAAGGGAAAGGATGAATAACTTTCAAAATAATTGCAGGCGACAGCCCTTCCTACTCAAGAGACTACACTAGCAATATCTTGTGAAAAAGAAATTGCTTGGGTCCAAGCATGTTCAAGTTGAAAGAATTATTTTATTACTAAACTGTATTACTTATTGTCAACTTCTAGCTCAGTGGCTTGGTGATAGTTTCAAAGTCTTCGGTATGCTTGGTAAGAGAAAAAATGGCTATTCCCACTGAATTTATGGATAACAGTGAATAGCCACAGGAATACCCTAGAAATTTGGAAGGAAAACAAGCAGCATTACTATGGTAATAACACTCGGGGTGCAGTGGGGGTAGCGAATAGGTCATCCTGTCACCTTCGTGAGGGCATCCTGTTGCTTCCATAGAACTTATGACAACATCATAGTTACATATTTGTGGGATTCTTTGTATCATTTGTACACCTCACCAGAGTTTTAGCTCTATGATGTCAGGGGACAAAATCTTTTTTTTTTTTTTTTTTGCCTTTTCATATTTTTACCTAACATGATAGCTGGCATATTGTGGGGAGCTCCAAGATATTTTTTAACATGTCAGTGCCCTGTACTTATATATATGCATATACATACATGATGAATACAGCGAAAACTTGTAAAGATGTGAAGAGATTTGTGTAAAAATAACTCAAGTTGTCCTAACCGTGGTCGTGAGCCACCGTGTTGGTTGCTTATGCCTTCTTGTCCCACTCCCTCAGCCGTAGAGAATCCAGGCATGGTCCCACCTGTGAAGACAGTCAGGAGAACACTCAAGACATCATCCTGTGTAGCCTCACTGTCATTTGAAAACGGAGAATACATTTTGGTTAAATAAGCATGCAGATGTTTCCGTGCCAGTCATATGCATAAATGGTGAAGACATGGGTTTAGTACTCCGGACTATTCTACACACCCAAGGAGCTAGAATGCATGCACGCACACAAGACCTTGGCATTCAATAAAATGCATGAGCCTTGGAGGACCTGGAACCCAGACTGAAATTCCAGCCCCAGGGCATACTGGGTGTGTCTCTGTGGACAAGTCATTTAAAGCTCTCTGAGTTTTCATTCCCTTATTTGTAAAATGATAGCTATCTCTTTGACTTAAAATAAGAATTAAGGCTGACATCTTATTTGTGTTTTGTCTCTTTGTTCCTTGGATTGAATACTTATTCTGATTCCATTTTATCTTCACTCTAGGCTTGTTATTAGGCGAACCTCTTGGTGTGTGTACATGTGTGTGTGTGTTAGTGGTTGCTGGATGATTTACCACCTACCTCGTTAACTTATCACAGTCTGCCTTAAAATAAAGTCCTACCGCTTTATGAATCGTGTAAAGATCTTACAACAATACCCTTCCATTTCTCTCTTCCTGTCCTTTTGACTATGGCTGTCATCTATTTGAATTCTATGTTTTGTGGGGTTTTAATTCGATTTTATTTTGGTCAAAGAACATACTTTTTTAAGATATTTATCCTTATTGACATGTTTTTTTATGGCCAAGCATACAGTCTTTCTTGGTAAATATTCCAAGTGCCATTCAAAAGAATGTGCATTTCTGTTTTGGGGTTGGAAGGTTTTATAAATGTCAAATAGGTCAAGTTGGTTGATAGTGTTGTTCACATCTTCTATATACTTACTAGTTTTTGGTCTCCTTTATTGATTATTATGAGAGGGGTGCTGTGTGAGTTTATCTGTTTCTTCTTTCAGTTCTATCAGTTTTTGCTTTATGTATTTTGAAGCTCCGCTTTTAGATACATAAATGCTTGTATTATTTTGCCCTCTTGAAGAATTAACCCCTTTATCATTAAGAATGAACTTTCATTATCCCTGCTAATAATCTTTATTCTGGAATCTATTTTGTCTGGTATTAACATGTCTATTCCAGCTTTCTTTTGGTTGGTGTTCATGTGGTATGGCTCATTCCATCCTATTACATTGTACCTATATGAATATTTATAATTACAGTGGATTCCTTATAGGCATCATATAGCTGGGTCTTACTTTTTTATCTAATGAGATAATCTCTGCCTTTCATGGAAGTATTTAGACCATTTTACACTTACTGTGATTATTGATATAGTTCGGTTTAAATCTACCACATTGCTATTGGTTTTTCTGTCTCCTCCCACATTTTTCCCTTTCTTTTTGCCCTGTTTGTGTATCCTTTATAATTCCACTTTTAAGTCTTTTGTAAGCTTATTAGCTGTAACGCTCTGTTTTCTTTTTTTAAGGTTGCTTAACAGGTTAGAGTATATATCTTCAACTTATCACAATGTGCCTTCAAGTAATGTAATTTCTGTGCAGGTATAAGAACCTTAGAACAGTATGCTGTTTCTTTGCTAATATGTCTGCTATTGTTGCTATATTTTTTTAAAGTCAATTAATTAACATATAGTGTATTATTAGTTTCAGAAGTAGAGTTTAGTGATTTATCAGTTGCATATAACACCCAGTGCTCATTCCATCAAGTGCCCTCCTTAATGCGCAGCACCCAGTTACCTCATTTCCCCACCCACATCCCCTCCAGCAACCTTGAGTTTGTTTCCTAGAGTTAAGAGTCTCTTATGGGGGGCGCCTGGGTGGCTCAGTTGGTTAAGCGACTGCCTTCGGCTCAGGTCATGATCCCAGAGACCAGGGATCGAGTCCCACATCGGGCTCCCTGCTCGGCGGGAAGCCTGCTTCTCCCTCTCTCACTCCCCCTGCTGTGTTCTCTCTGGCTGTGTTTCTCTCTGTCAAATAAATAAAATCTTTTAAAAAAAAAAAAAAGAGTCTCTTATGGTTTGTCTCCCTCTTTGACTTCATTTTATTTTATTTTTCCTAACTTTCCCCTTGTTGCTATATATTTTAGCTCTACATTTGATATATACCCTATAACACAATATATATATATATGTTTTTACTTTAAATCATCAACTATCCATTAATTTTAAAAGAAAACATTTTTATATGTACTCACTTATTTCAGTGCTTTCTGTAGATCCTGATTTCCATCTGTTTTCATTTTCCTTCTGCCTGTAGGACTTGATCTCAATTTTCTTATAGTGGAGGCCTGCTGCTTGAAGAATTCTTCCAACTTTGTGTGTGTGAAAGTTACTTTATTCTTCTTTATTTTTGTAAGAGATTTTCACTGAGTATAGAATCCTAGGTTGAGGATTTTTTCTGTTAGCCTTTTAAAGATGCCCATCCATTTTTTTCTGGCTTGCATAGTTTCTGATGTGAAGTTTCCTATATTTCTTATCTAAGTATCTCTAATCTAAGGATCTTTGTATATATGTGTCCTTTCTCTGCTTCCCCCACTCCTCTGGCTATTTTAAGATTCTTTATCACTGTTGTTTCAAGTTTGATTATAATACGACTTTGTGTAGTTTGTTAGTATTCTACTTGGGGTTTGTTAAACTAATAGGATCTATGGATTTATAATCTTCATCATATTTGGGAAATTTTTCAGTCATTTTTTCAAACATATTTTCTGTCCTCCTTTTCTTTCTCTTCTCTCCTTCTGGCACTCCCAAGTGCATGTTATAGAAGGCAAAATAATGGCTCCTAAAGATGTCTACATCCTAACCTCCAGAGTCTGTGAATATGTTAGGTTAGTTACATCACATGGGGACCTTAAAAAAGGAGATGACCGTGGATTATCTTGCTGGACCCAATGTAATCACAAAAATCTTTAGAAATGGAAAAGGGAAAACCAAAAAATAAAAGTAGAAAAGGGATCATAAGAGAAAGTCAGAGTGGAACGATGTGAAGGTCACTGTTGCTGGTTTTGAAACTGGAGGAAAGAGACCATGAGCCAAGAACTACAGGTGGCCTCTAGAAACTGGGAAAGACAAAGAAAGGATTCTTTCTAGAGCCTCCAGGAAGAAATGGAGCCCTGTCAATACCAGTGAGACCTTCGTTGGACTTCTAACCTACAGGACTGTAAGATAAAAATTTGTTTTGCTTTAGGTCTCTGAGATTGCGGTAATTAGTTACCGCAGCCATGGCAAACTCATACGGACATATATTAGGCTGCCTGATATTGTTCCATAGGTCACATGGATTCTGTTTATTTTTTTCTGTCTGTGCTTTATTTTGGATAGCATATATTACATCAAGTCACTAATCTTGTCTTTTGAAGTGCCAAATCTACTATACTCCCATCCAGTGTATTTTTCTCTTTAGAGATGATTTTTTAAAATTTCTTGAATATACACATAAACACACACACACATTCTTTTCTCTTCCACACATTTCATTTCTTGAATATATATATTCACATCTGTCCTCATTGTTCACATTTTCATTTACATTCTTGAGCAAATCTATATTTAGATGGCTGTCGTAGGTCCTTGTCTGCCAATTTCTTCATCTCTCTCATTTCCGAGTCTGTTTCTTTTGATTGATTTTTCTCCTAGTTATGGGTCATCTCCCTGCTAGGAATTATTGATTGGATGCTAAACATTGTGACTTTTATGTTGACTTGCTGAATCTTGTTGTATTCTTTCATAAAGTGTTGGATTTTGTTCTAGCATGCAATTAAGTTACTTGCAGGTAAGAATCAATTTGATTCTTTTTTTTTAAAGATTTATTTATTTATTTGAGAGAGTGGGGGGGCAGAGGGAGATAATCTCAAGCAGACTCCCCACTGAGCATGGGGCCCAAAAGGGAGCTCAGTCTCATGATCCGTGAGATCATGACTTGAGCCAAAATCAAGAGTTGGCCGCTTGCCCAGCTAAGCCACTCAGGTGCCCCCAGTTTGATTCTTCTTAGCTTTGTTAGGGCTTTGCTACGGTAGATCTAGAGAAGCCTTTACTCTAGGGTAATTTAACTTCACAGAGGTGTGATCCTTCCAAGGACTCTACCAAATTTCCTGTACATGCTAAGTTTTCTCCCTTCTGACTGATGGAAAAACAGCTTGGTGGGAATTGTTAGGTCTACTGATTTCCAATTACTGTTTCCCCTGTTTTGAGGAGTTTTCCCTCATGTGTGCAGAGGTAAGTACTTAACCAAAGACATGAGGGGCTTTCATGACAGATATGTATGGCTTTCTCTCTGTACCTCCATTGTCTCTTATAAAATGCTTGACAGGCTCTCTCTTCCTTGAACTCCAGTCATCTCAACAAGCTCTCTAGGCTCTGTTTGGCATATCCATATCTGTGCTACAGCCTAGAAACCTGCTGTCTAATGTCTTAAAACACTGCTTTCGGGACGCCTGGGTGGCTCAGTTGGTTGGGCGACTGCCTTCGGCTCAGGTCATGATCCCGGAGACCCGGGATCGAGTCCCACATCGGGCTCCCTGCTCGGCGGGAAGCCTGTTTCTCCCTCTCTCACTCCCCCTGCTTGTGTTCCCCTCTCTCGCTGTGTTTCTCGCTGTCAAATAAATAAAAAATCCAAAAAAAAAAAAAAACAAAAAACAAAAACACTGCTTTCCCCACAGATTTTGTCTGGTTTTCTAGTTGCTTTCAGCAGAAGATAATTCCCAGAGCAGTTAATTCATCATGGACAGAAGTGAAGGTATCATTAAAGAACTAAAGAATATGTAAAAATACTTAGCAAGAAGGTATTCAGTAAGTGAATATATTAATCAATGAATTTTGTGAATTACCTTTAATAATGACAGTAATAATAATCAGCTATGTTTAATTAGGCTCTTACTAAGTCTGAAACAATATAGTATTTTACATCTGATATCTTATTTAATCTCTAGGCAGTTGGATAATACTAGTATTACCTATATGTAAGAAAAGTGAAGCAAAGTGAGTAAAGCAACTTGCCTAAGGTCACACATATAGTAGGTAGCAGAGTCAGAATTTGAATCCTAATATACCTCCAAAGCACTGGCTGAATGACTTCAAGTATGGTGCTTTTCACCTTCTATAAGAATACTTAGAATGAGTCAAGATGGTAAAATAATGAGACTGACTTCTCTAACAAACCAGAATTTATATCTTCAGGTAAGCATTATCCTTCAAATTACTAATTACCTTGAAAGGACACAAACTTGTTTTAACAATGTTCATAGCACAGTTAGGGCTTCTCTTACAAGATGAACTGATGAGCCACAAACACAACATACATTTTTAGCCCAAATAGTGTTCTTTACTTTTAACCCAAAATAGTAACCAGCTTACCCATCCACTATATTCATCAGTCTTATACACCCAATGAGTATCCTCCAAAGATGAAGATATCCACCATTATCAAGCCTGTTTTAAAAGATGGGTGACAAATTCTCTAGTTAACTTCCAAGCAAGTGTTGGCAGCATTGTTAGAATAATACTATAGCCTCACAAGAGATTGTTTTTAAAAGAACACTTAGTTGATCTTTAATATTTACTTAAAATACTATTGACATTATTTTATAGTCATACTTTTTTTAATGCTTCAAGTTTTTATTTAAATTCTAGTTAGTTAATGTATAAGTATAGTTTCAGGAGTAGAATTTAGTGACTCATCACTTACATATAACACCCAGTGCTCATCACAGTGCCTTTCTTAATACCCATCACCCCTTTAGCCCATCCTCCCGCCCATTCCAGATTTACTCCAAGAAATCAACTAGGTAGGAAATGCATTCCTTTATAAGAGAATTCACAGTGATCTTTCTTTTAAAACTGTTTCAGTTTTGCAACCAGAGTAACTACTTATATTTTCTTTGGAGAATAATCTATTGTAAAAGATTGGATAGTCCTGTGCCAGTAGGCTGCATATCCAAACATCAGAAAATAATCTTAGTCCTTGACAAAGTGTGGTCCATGAGCCAGCACCTTTAGAATTAATTACCTATAAGCTTGTTAGAAACAGAATCTCAGCCCCACTTGCAAACCTCCTGAATCAGAAAATCTGCATTAACAAGATTTCCAGGTGATTTGTATGCAGGTTAAAATTTAAGAAACAGTTCCAGCTGATTCTGTGAAGAGACAATGTAAGTTATAATGCCAATGAAACGACTAATGAAGATAAGGAAATGTTTTTTGGATAGAACAGTCAGTGATGACTATCTTTGTTAAGGAGAAAGTTAGTTCTACAGTGAAGTTTTAGAAATATAAATCTTTAAGAGGACTTTAGCCAAATTTAGTTAGACCAGAGATGAGTATCAAAAAATTCAATAGACCATAAAACTCCTAGAAGAAAACATAGGTGGTAAACTCCTTGACATCAATCTTGGTGATAACTTTTTGGATCAAACTGCAAAAGCAAAGTCAACAAAACCAAAAATAAACAAGTGAGGCTACAAACTAAAAAGCTTTTGTACATCAACAGAAACCATCGGGGCGCCTGGGTGGCTCAGTTGTTTAAGTGACTGCCTTCAGCTCAGGTCATGATCCTGGAGACCCGGATCGAGCCCCACATTGGGCTCCCTGCTCGGCGGGAAGCCTGCTTATCCCTCTCTTGCTCCCCCTGCTTGTGTTCCCTCTCTAGCTGTGTTTCTCACTGTCAAATAAATAAAATCTTTTTTTTTTTTAAAGAAACCATTAATGAAATGAAAGGCAACCTACCAAATGGAAGAAAATATTGCAAATCATGTGTCTGATAAGGGGCTAATATCCAAATTATCTGAAGAACTCATAAAACTCAATAGCAAAAAAACAAAAACAAAAACAACAAGCAATCCCCTTTAAAAATGGGCAGGAGACCTGAACAGATTTTTTCCAAAGAAGACATATAAATTGCTAAAAGGGGACACTTGGGTGGCTCAGTCAGTTGAGCGATTGAGCGTGGAACTCTTGATTCCTGCTTATGTCATGATACTGAGATCAAGCCCTGTCTCAGTCGATCTCAAGCCCACATTGGCACTGGTGCTCATTGCGCTGGGTGGAGGAGGTGGAGAGGGTTTCTGCTGGAGATTCTCTCCTTCACCCTCTGCCCATTCCCCTGCTTGCACGTGCTCTAATAAATAAATAAATCTTTTAAGAAAATAAATAAATGGCCAACAGATACATAAAAATGTGCTCAACATCACTTATCATTAGGGAAATACAAATAAAAAATCACAAGATAACAGCTCATACCTGATAGAAGGCTATTATAATCCAATTTAAAAAATGGGCCAAAGACATGAATAGACATTTTTCCAAAGAAGACATACAGATGGCCAGCAGACACATGAAAAGATGCTTAACATCATTGATCATCAAGGAAATAGAAATCAAAACTACAATGAGATATCACCTCACACCTAAAATCAACAACACAAGAAACAACAGGTGATGACAAGGATGGAGAAAAAGGAGAACCCTCTTGCACTGTTGGTGGGAATGCAAACTGATGCAGCCACTCTGGAAAACAGTATGGAGGTTCCTCAAAAAATTAAAAATGGAGCTACCTTATGACTCTTCAATTGCAGTACTAGCTATTCACCCAAAGAATGTAGAAATATTAATTTAAAGGGATACATGCAATCCAATGTCTTTGGAAGCATTGTTTACAATAGCCACATTATGTAAACAACCCAAGTGTCCATCTAATGATGAATGGATAAAGAAGATGTTACACACACACACACACACACACACACACACACACACACACACACAGGAATATTGTTCAGCCATAAAAAGAATGAAATCTTGCTATTTGCAATGACATGGATGGACCTTGAGGGCATTATGTGATGTAAAATAAGTCAGACAAATACTATTATAATTCTATTTATTATGTGGAATCTGAAAAAAAAAAACAATAATACACACAGAGGACAGGTGGGTGGTTGCCAGGGGTAGGGGTACGGGTAGAGATGTGAGTGAAGGAGGTACAGACTTTCAGTTATGAAATAAATAAGTCATGAGGAAGTAATGTATAGCATAGTGACTACAGTTAATAATACTATTCTGCATAGTTGAAAGTTGCTAAGAGATCAGATTTCAAAAGTTCTCATTACAAGAAAAACTATGTGAGGTGATAGATGTTAAGTAGATTTGTTGTGGTAATCATTCTGCAATGTATACAGATATCAAATTATTATTCTATACACATGAAACTAATATGACAATTATACCTTGATAAAGTAAAAAATTAAGTAAATAACGTATAAGAAAATAGCACCTCTTCAATCTGAAAACATTGCCAGGCTTTGAGGGGTAGGCCTATTGCAAAACTCGGCCTGTGCTCAGGACACAGAAAGGTCCTGGCCTGGAGGAAGTGGAGGTAGCTCAGAGAGCCCGGGAGAAGGCTTGCAGGGCTCAGGCACTGTAGGAGTCCCACTGGGACAAATGAGGTGGAAACAGCTGTGACATCTATTTCTTTCCTTCAGAAAGTCCAAGCTTTTTCCCATTTTGAATAAACTGAGAAATTCTATATCAAATAGAACTTTCTATAAAAATTTTAAATTGCTCCAATCTAAGTTTAACAGCCACCTCTCCTTTCGTGTCTTCCTAAATCACCTTAAGATTACATGTAGAATTCAATAAGAAAAATTACAATAAAAATGGGTTTTAGAGTTTTCTCAAGATTTAACATTTCTACTGAGAACGGATAAATCACAATTCAGAACTCCAGCAAGAAACAATACCTTGAAGCTACACTGCGGAGGAAGCAAGTTCAATATTCGGAACCACTAGAGACACCATACATACCATTTCAAAATAGGCATGAGACTCTTACCAATTATGTTTCTCTAGATCCGACAGAAATGTCACAAAGTGGAATTCACTCAATATTGAAGGCTGGAGACAATCTGCTCTAGCGTCAGCGGAAGGGTTCTCACGAATGAAAATGCACTCTGATATTCCTGTTTGAATAATATGTGTTAGCATGATTAGACATGGCTCTCAACTCAAGACAATAGCCATATTTTTGTGCACATTCTCTCCCTCTCGCCTAGGACACTCTTCAGCTTGCTCTCGGTGCCCAGCCTTTACAGAGCATTTCCTCAAGGGGGCATTTCTATCCATCCTCATAGACGGGGTAGTTATGAGTTGGCACAGTGCCTAGTGATAAATGGCCCGCAAAAAATAGCTGTTGAAAGACAAAAACAAAGAAATAAGCCAAGCTCACAGATATACAGAACAGGGGGAGCCTGGGTGGCTCAGGCAGTTGAGCGACCCACTCGGTTTCAGCTCAAGTCATGATCTCATTCATGGTGGGATAGAGACCTGAGTTCTGGGCTCTGCGCTCAGCAGGAGTCTGCTTGAAAATTCTCTCCTTCTGTCCTTGCCCTGACTTGTACACACGCCTTCTCTCTCTGAAATAAATAGACCTTTCAAAACAGTAAATACAGAGAACAGATTAGTGGTTGCCAGAAGCAGGCAATAAGGGGTGGGAGAAATGAGTGAAGGGGGTCAAAATGTACAGACTTTCAGTTATAAAATTGGTAAGATCCAGCAAAGTAAGGTAAAGCCTGGAGACTATAGTTAATAATACCATATTGTATATTTGAAAGTAGGTGAGAGAACAGTTATCACAAAATTTTCTTTTGTAACTATGTAAGGTCATGGATGTTAAGTAAACTTATTGTGATTATTTTGCAATGTATCCAAGTATCAAATCATTATGTTGTACACTTGAAACTACAATACAGCTGGACCTCCAACAATATGGATTTGAACTGTGCAGGTCTACTTATAATAGAGATTTTTTTACAGGACAGTATCATAAATATATTTTCCTTATGATCTTAATATTTGCTTTTCTTTAGCTTACTTCATTGTAGGAATACAGCATACGGTATATAATACATGTAAGATACAAAGTAGTGTCAATCAATTGTTATCAGTAAAGTTTCTGGTCAACAGTAGGCTATTAGAAGTTAGGTTTTGGGGGACTCAAGAGTTGTATGTGAATTTTTGACTGTGTAGGGGATCAGGGACCCTAATCCCTGCATTGTTCAAGGGTCAACTGTAATGTTTTGTCATTATACCCCAAAGAAAAGAGTATTCTTGAGTGTATACAGTAACTAAAGGCTTGTTTTCTTAAAAGAGTTTTATTTATTTATTAGATGGAGAGAGGAGAGCCCACAAGCAGGGGGAGCAGCAGGGAGAGGAAGAAGTAGAAGCAAACTCTCTGCTCAGCAGGGAGCCCAGTGCAGGGCTTGGTCCCAGGACCCTGGGATCATGACCTGAGCCAAAGGCAGACACTTAACTGACTGAGCCACCCAGGCGCCCCTGAAGTCTGTTTTTAACATTTCTTTTTCAGTGTTCCCGTAGAACAATTGCCCTAGTCTTCTCTGACAAACATACTCTTTTTACAGTGACGCACAGTGAGATCTCAGAGTATTTCAAGTTATAGAAACAAAAGAGTCAAGCATACCACCATACTGACTTCCAACAATATGAGCCCTTATTACTAGGGGTGGAAATCTCTTTGGGAACCTTCTGAAGTTGAATGGTATTTAATTCAAGTTAAAAAGTAATCAAAAGAAATGAGCTTAAGTCTTTTCCCTTAAAATTGTTGGTTTTCAACCTCCTTTTGAAAGGAAGTGTTAAAATAAAATTCTAATTCAAGCATTCTTACACCTTAGGTTTTTTAAAAGATGTATTTATTTTAGAGAGAAAGAGAGAAGATGCGAGTAGGGGGAGGGGCAGAGGGCGAGAGAGAGAGAGAAACTCAAGCAGACTGCCGACTCCACGCTGAGTGTGGAGCCTGACTCAGGACTTGATCTCACAACCCGCGCCAAAACCAGCAGTCAAATGCTTAACCAACTGCACCACTCAGGCATCCCTCACACTTTAGGGTTGTTTTATTATTACTCAAGTATAATTAACACAAAGTGTTATATTAGCTTCAGGTGTATAATATAATGATTCAACAATTCCATACATTTTTCAGTGCTCATCAAGTTAAGTGTACTCTCAATCTCCTTTTTGTTTCCCCCATCCCCCCACCCACCTCCCCTCTGACACCAGTTCATCCTCTGTATTTAACAGTCTGTTTTTTTTATCTTGTTTGTTCATTTGTTCTGTTTCTTAAATTCCATTAGTGAAATCGTATGGCATTTGTCTTTCTCTGATTTATTTCACTTAGCATTATACTTTCTAGATCTATCCATGTTGTTGCAAATGGCAAGATATTTTTCTTTTTTGACTGAGTAATATTCCATTATACATGTGAGACACTCTAACATTATCAATTATCTCAAAAAGACCAGAGAACTGTTTGTCCTTTTTAATTATCCTTTTATTCTAAAAGACAGGCTCATGGTAGGAAATATGTAAATGACAAAAAAGGAAAGAAAAATTACCCATGTATGAGCACTGTTACTGTATTTCCTTTCAGTCCTCTATGTACATAAAATTGGAATTATTCTGAAAAGTCATGTATCTTGTTTTTATTTTTTTACTAAAAACATGAGTCTTAAGCGCTTTCTAAAATTTACAAAATATTTTCTCATTAAAGTATTTTTAGTGTACACAATAAAAAGTAAGGAACCTCTCCCACCCCAACCCCAAACCTTATCTCTAACAACTTGGAAGTCTAAGGTATATATTCTTACATTTTTCTCTAAGCATTTTGTCATATTATTAAGCATTCTTCAAAAAGTGCTTCCAAAGATTGCATTGTATTCTACCTTATAAATATGCCATACTTTAACCACTTTCTTAAATAAAAAAAAAATTTGTCATACTGAAGCAACTCTATTTCCTTAGATTGTATTTCTAAAAGTGGAATGACAAGGTCAAAATGTATGAATATTTTTGACTCTTGGTACCTACAGATAGATGGCTCCAATTCACACTCCCCTCAGCAGCATATCAGTGTGCCAATCTTACAAACCTATTTTTGATGAAGATTAATATCAATCCTGTTAAATATTTGATAAGCACAGTATTACGCTGAATTGCAATCATTTGTGTGAGCTGTTGCGTGTTAGTGTAACTAGATTGTGAGCCAGAAGACCAAGTCTACGTCTTTTTTATCTTTATACTTCTACAGACTATCATACACAAAACATTCACTTATTCAATAAATACTTATCGAATGTCTGCCAGGGTCAGATGTCATCCCAGTTTCTGGAGACACAGCTCTGATGGATGCTACAGTCTGGTGGAGATACATAAAAGATAAACAAAGGTAAAATTATAGTATGCCAGATAATAAATTCTATGTTCAAAAACAAATCAGGGAAAAATTAGGGGAGCAGTGAGGAAGATGGAGAGGGTTTCCGTGTTGTATACAGAGCAGTGAGAAAAGGCCTCACTGATGACATGGCATCTGAGCAGGTACTCGAAGCAGCAATGTGCTGTGCGGGTGTGTGGCAAGAAGAGGACTCCAGGCAGTGTAAGGGCCCAGAGAGCATATACCTAGGATGAATGAAAAGCAGAAACACCAGTCTGGCTAGAAATGACACGATCAGACAGGTTTTAAAAAAAAAAAAAAAGAATCACAAGCTGCTATGTCAAAGGAGAATGTGTGGGCTAGGATGATGGGGGAAACCAGTTAAGAGGCTACTTTGGAAATTGAACTGATATGATCATGGCTGACATTAAAGTAATAATTGAGACGATGAAAAATGGATTCTAAATGTATTCTGAAAGTAAGACTCAGTGGATCTTGCTAGGGTGTCGAATTGCTATTGTGGGAGAAATGCAGAGGAGCCAGACTTAAAGTCCAGATTTGGGCCAACTGAAAAAATGAAGGTGCCATTTGCTGAAAAGGAAAAGATTACAAGAAATTTTCTGAAGGCAAGGTGAAGAAATTGGGAGTTTTGATCCCAACTTTTCATCTTCTAAGGCCTTTAGATGATGAATAGTGTCATACTGACTTAGATGTTTGCTGGGCCACCACATTAAACAAACATTAAGCCTCAGAATCACACAGTATATCAATCTGGGTAAGAATTTCTGATGGTTCAACAATACTTTTTAAGGGGTGACTTGTTCTGTAATGTTGGTTGTGCATTTGAATGAGAGATGAAGTCCAGTTCAAGCTATTTTTAAAAGAAGAAATTTACATATTCAAGGTAACACTACCCAGTTGTAGCTTCAGGTTATACCCAAGACCTAATTATACATCAATACATTTTTAAGAATTAAGCTACAATTTTTTTCCTTCCTCTGACAACAAAAACTAGGTACTATAGATGGTTCCTGACTTAACGATGGTTCAACTTATAGTATTTTGACTTTACAACAGTGCAAAAGAAATACACATTCAGTAGAAACCATACTTCAAAATTTGAATTTTGATATTTTCTCCAAGCTAGCAATATGTGGTAGGACACTTTCTTACGATACTGGGCAGAAGCAGCGAGCAGCAAATCTTAGTTAACCATGCAAACACAAAAGTAAAGTGATATTTCTGTACCCATACCACCTTTGTTTTTACTTGCAGTATTCAGTGAAGTACATGAAACTTCAACACTTATTAGTCTTTGAGTTAGATGATTTTGCCCAAATATAGGCTACTCTAAGTGTCCTGAGCACAGTTAAGGAAGGTTAGACTAAGCTGTGATGTTTGGTAGGTTAGGTGAATTAAACATATTTTCAATTCAGGATATTTCAACTTACAATGGGTTTATGGGGACATAATATCATTGCAGGTTAAGGAAGATCTGTATTTTGTTATTCACTATAAAGACACTCTCAAATACTAGAGTAGATAGAATGACTTTCTCCTATTAGCACTGTCCCAAAAGGACTATGAAATGGAAATATTCTGTATCTGTAGTGTATAACATGGTAGCCACTAGCCACCTGTTGGCTACTGAGCACAAGAAAATGTGGCTAGTGCAACTGCGGAACTAATTTTTCAATGTTACTTATTTATGAAGTAGTCCCATGTCACAAGTGGCTACCATACGGCAAAGGACAGCATTATACTGTTATATCCTCTTGATGTAACAATTTTCAGTGAACACGAAACTCTGGAAATTGGCTGTGTACTTTTTAAATTATAAGAAGATTCCTTAATGTATAGATATTTTCCCATCTGTGTAAAACAGAGGAAATATACTATAAACTCGTATGTGGGTGTGCATATATACACTAAATACCTGTGAGCAAACACCATAAGCTTGTAATACTAGTTTTCTCTGGGAGAAGAAGATGGGTAACTAGGGGTCACGGTTGGAAGGCAGAATGTTCCTGATGTATCTGTTTGAACCATAAATATTTAATTTTAGATCACATAAAATTTCATTTATTCAAATATAGCTTTCGGTATTTTTATCATTTTTTTTATTGATTCTAACCTCCACACCTTTCCCTAGTGTTTTTCCTATGTGGTTCAAATCAATGCCTGACCGTTGAACTAAGTATTGTTTTCTGGATATGTCTCTAAGGTGATAAAACTTGAAAATAAAACTTAGAAGTGACAGCCAGTTCCTCGGCATCCATATAAAGCATCAGTGTCCCGTCCCAACCCCACTCCACCAACCCCCGTTTCAAGCAGTCTAAAGTAGATGTGGCTTGGTGTTCTGACTACTGGATATTAACTCACTCATTGGCTTCTTTTACAATAAAGTGAGTATTTTGCTTTCATTTTCTATTGAGTGCTACTCTTCTTGGGCTCTTGTGCCCAGCAGAGTGACTTGTAGAGAGCCCAATTTATTTGAGTTCAAATTTGGACTCTGCCCTTTACCAGCTGTATATCCTCAGTCATTATAGATCTACTGTACCTCAGTTCCTTCACCTACAAAAAACAGTAAATAATCTGTACTCCACTAGCTCTTTGTAAGGATTAAATGGGTTAATACATGTAAAATGGTACCTGACATAAAAAACTCAAATTATACTGTTGATAGCTATCATAATACCAACACGTATGTTTTAAGTCTAAAGTCTCTACAAGCCCATAAAGATAGATACAATTTTGTATTTTGCAATGCAAATTTTCAATAATTGAGCTTGTTTTAATCTTTTTGATTTTATTTATTTGACACAGTGAGCGAGCAAAAGCAGGAGGAACACCAGAGGGAGAGGGAGAAGCAGACTCCCCACTGAGCAGGGAGCATGATGCTGGGCTCAATCCCAAGACCCTGAAATCATAAACTGAGCTGAAGGCAAACACATCCCTGTGCTCTATTTTCAATAAATTTTGATTTGGGGGTGGGAATTATGCGTTCTCAAAATACGAAATTACTTTCAGTACTTTGGTTTAGTTTCTTGTAAAAAAGAAAATACAGTTGGAATTCCTATATTAGGATTAGTGGAGAATTAATCGTGGGCAGTGCAGGCTGGCTTAGGACTGCAGCTTTTAGTATTGTGTTTTCTATTCTTTTTTCTCTAAATATGCTTCATAGACACATCTCAGTAGAAATAACCTAATTAACATGTTTAAATAATCTAGTTTTGCCAAAATGTAATAATATATACCAATAAGGGATATCACAGTTTGGGTTTGTGCTTTTACCAAACATGATATCCTAATGGTATGTTAATAACAGTTCTCTTTATCCTGAAAACTGGTTACAAAATGATTGAGTTGTTATATTTTGGTTTTATAAAACAGGAAACTTACAAACTAACAAGCACACTCAATGAATAATAAATTCTGGCATTTTTAAGGTAAAATGTATTGATCTACAGTTTAGTTCTTAGTAGTACATGAGGTAAAGAAGGAGTTAGGTTGACAAAACATTTATTTATCAGAAGGAAAAGAAAACCGAACCCAAATTAGTAAGTGAACTGCTCTTAAATAGGCTCTTATTTACATATGACATTTATTAAGGAAAAAGCATCCTGAGGGACCAGGGCCATCTTAATCTGCCAGCAAAATCAGAGAGATTTGAAATACAATGTAATAGAAATAAAAATGTTCTTTTCCATAAAACCAAAGTCTAGGAATGCTAGTAAACTTAGTGCAAATATAAAGGCCACCAGACCAATCTTCTACATAAAAGCCTTCCAAATTTCCATTTCAGACAAAGGGATGAGGGATTTTAGGGGATACAATCTTTGAATCAACATTTTACCTTCAATTCTTCGCTTCACTGACTTCTGACAGTTTGGCAAATTGGGGGTCATCACATGTAAAAGAAATGCCAAAGCTTGACAAATGCGATCTAAGATAGTATAAATTCTAAATGCCTGTGCAATTTTCTGTAGTTTCAGCATTCTACCTCAAAAAGTTATCAGATTTAAAACTTAAGTCACTTCCTTCAGATGGTGTAATTTTAGCAAAAAGCATTTTCCAAATTGTGGGATAATTAGGGTAACACTAAAATCATATACCCAAAACTCAAGTCTTATGCCATTTTGTTATTCTGGGTTATTTGGTGTGTAGGTAGGAGGATGTATGCAGAGATTAACTTTGTTTTTATAAAGAATTTGAAAAATTTCCAGTCTAATCCTATCTCCGTTTCTTCAGTACATGTTCAGGAATCTCCCTCTTTAGAATCGGATATTATTGGCCACCATGATGGTCAACTTAAAAACAGGTCTCCATCCCTCGTCCTCCCAATTGCTATGGTCTAAAAACTGTGCCACCTTACACAGTTTGGGGCCTACTACTTATAGCCAATTGGAGATCCATTCTCAGCCAGGGCTGAAAACAAGCCTATGTGTTCACCCTTGAGTTCCTGAGGTCAGCTTTAGGATAAGTAGGAGTCACAGGCCCTCGACTGCCCTTCTCAGACACTCCAATGCCACTTTTGCAGTTATTCTATCACAGAAGCTACTTCCCTTGAAAATATTAAGGTTTATATGCTTAATCATTCAAATGCTATGTATGCATCATCAGGTCAAGACTTAAAGTAGAAACATTAATTTGGAAAAACACAAAAACAAGAAACCTGACAAGATATTCTCTTATTTTGAAAAAAAGAGGCCCCAATTCTCTGGTTTTAAAATTCAAATTGGACTCTAGTTTAAAAGGAGAAAAAAAACCACAGCAGTGATGGCATACATTTCTACAGAAATACTTAAATTCTTAGATAATGCTATACATCTTTATGTCAAATTTTGTTAAACTTTACAACATCAGTACAGAACAGAAATGGAAAGAAATACAGAAACATAGCCCTTCTATTATTATTTAAGAACAGGCATGACCTCAATCAAAATCAGATTAGAAAACTCAAAAAAAAAAAAATCAGGAATTGGTTCGTTTAGGGAATCCTGAAAAAAAATCTACCATTTAGAATAAATTGTGCACACCAACTTTGACATTCTTTTTTTTTTTTTTTTTTTTTTTAAGATTTTATTTATTTGACAGAGAGAAACACAGCCAGAGAGGGAGCACAAGGAAGGGGAGTGAGAGAGGGAGAAGCAGGCTTCCCGCCGAGCAGGCAGCCTGATGTGGGACTCGATCCAGGGTTTCCGGAATCACAACCTGAGCCGAAGGCAGTCGCTTAACCAACTGAGCCGCTCAGGCACCCCTGACATTCTTTTCTAAATGAGTTAATTACTCTCATGTAGCTATGTGAAATTTTTCAGAGTAATTTTACTGGCAGGAAATTGGATGTAATTTGGTACCTTCCCATATGGCAGTGAGTGGGAAGAAGACAATAGAAGCACAGAGTGAAGTATAATGGGTCAAAACAGTTAAAAAAAAAAAAGGAGGGTTAAAGAATTTGAAACCATAAGACAATCAAATTGTGTGTCACACACACACACACACACATATATGTACGTAATAATTTTGTATTTTCAAAATTAAACTGGAATGTTATTTCACTTAAAATGTACAAGATGCAAAATCCTCTGTAATGTAAAAAAATGTACACTGATATAAATTTTCATAATATTCAAATAAATGACATTCCTGGATCAAAAAACTACCATTACAAACCCTTTAATCAAATGTTTATTTTTTGTTTCCAGCATTACAATTTGCTGTGATTCATAAACTTCAATCTTAGTAAGTTTTTAGACACTGATCTCATACAATTAGTTAGGTCCTTCGGTCAAACACTCACTTATCCAGCAGAGAAATCACCCAGCCACCACTCTTGCCTGGACAATTCTCACTGCTACCTGAACAATTTAATTTAAAGTGCATGTGAGTTGTTCTGATGAATGGAGACACAGTTGTAGCTTTGCACTAAATGTTCTGTTACTGAATTACATGTTTTTTCATCATGATACCTTATGATCACTAGAAAGCTACTTACTTACATAATATTTAAGCCACATATTATGTTAAATGCCCATTTATAACTGCAAGAAACTCACGTTACAGACAGATTACTGACTATGACATTACACAAAGTCATGGCCACAAGTTTCCATGTAAGAAGAGATTTACTTCTCTTTCTCTTAAAGCAAGAAACACCCCACAGTTCAGATTTACATGAGTAGTGCCTTTTTAAATAAATTAAAAATAAAATGCTGTCCTGTCTGTAAAATTATAAATATTTCTAGCCCATTTTACAGAATGTTAAAATGCTTATAAATGTATTATCTCCTAGTAAATACACATTATGGCACTGAAGCCACTTAAAAAAAAGACGAAAACAAAAAAACCAGCCATCAAATTGGCCTATGGAAACATCTAGGGTTATTTTGGATCTCCTACACTGGAAAATTTAAACTAAATAAAGAAAAAAGGTTAAGGAGAGATAGAAATTTTACAAAATGACAACTACTATAACCTAAAAGAGTGGACTGACATGTCTTCCTTCAATTCAGTAACTAAGCCATTTCTGGAATGAACGTTTATGGATAACTAGGTTAGGAGAGTGTTCCTACTAGTGCTCAGGGAAAAATATAGAAATAATTCCCACATTCTATAAGAAAAAAACAGTGACTGTTTAAAAGCCAAGATTTAGCTAGAATGTTCAAGATTGGCAGGTTCTGATGGAGTGAAATCTTCAGTGGTCACAAAATTAAAAATTATAATCCTATGGATACTGCTTATTTTTACCAATGTGAAGAAAGGAAACATGATTGCAAGGTACAATACACCCTAATAGGGTAAAATGAAAATTTATGAACAATTTCAATAACTAAAATGTTCCCTACTGAAACATAAAAACACGATTTCCAAATTGATTCAACTTGTAATACATCTCTTAGAAGTATGAAGTAGTATTAGTTCTGCAGACTGCTGAAGTGCCCTTCACGTTAGATATTTCCGCCATCTTAAAAAAAGCAGCTTCTGAATAGCATGGACTCCTTTGGTGTGGGAGAGCAGGCTTGCCGAACTTGTTTCCAAGGCTTCCTCCAAGGTGATTCATTCCACCAAATCTATAATATCTCCAAATCTACATGTCGAACTTCAGGATTTCGTTTCTGGAAGGAAAAATCACCACCACATTATTCACAGCAAACCAGAATTTTGCTTCCTTTTATTCCTTTAGATCATTAAAGCCACTGAAACCATATGGTCAAACAATTTTATGGTAGTTACGTTAGTAAGATAAAAATCAATAGAGGAATATTACATACTATGAACGATACAGTAAATAGCCCTACCTTCCTGAGTTTGTTCATATGTTCATTAATCCAATAATGGATTAAGAATCTCATTTGTGCCAAACATTGCCAAGCTTCAGCAATATACTCATTTGGAGTAAAAAGAAAATCACATTATACGTTCTCTGCGTATAGACAATAATAACCAGAAGAAATAAACCGATATTCACTTATTTTATATACGTTAGTAACAACCCATATAGTTTTGGGCCAGGTACTGTGCTAGAAAGTAGAGCTATGATTATTAAAAAGACTGTTCCCGACCTAGAGAGACTCAATTTAGCCAGGGAGCCAAGTATATCAATAACTATCTATGAGTTAGAGTATTAGCATTAATAATAATAAAAATATTTAATAATTAACAATACATTTAGGAGCAGTCACTCTTGTGTCAAGTACTGTGCTAAGTAAGGGGCTTCACACGCATGTATGTGTTTTAAAGCCCTCTACTAACTCAATCATTTTCATTTTACATATGGGAAAACTGAAGTCCGAAGAAATTAACTAGCCTCCCAAACTTACATAGCTAGAAGTGACGAAGCCAGGATAGATTCCAGACTCCAAGCTCCGAACCATTACAACATACTATATATGCTAACTCTGGGAACAAAAATGTCAGATTTATTACTTTAACTCATGAGATCAAGCAAGACCTCACTAAGGATATAATATCTAAACAAGGTTTGAAAAGTAGTGAGTTTTCCAGAGAGATGATGAAGAGGACCAAGACAGAAGAAAGAGGATGAGCAAAGTCAGGGAGCCCGAGAAGTATGTACTGGCAGTATGGTATAGTTAGCTACAGAAATTGCAAAAAGGGCAGGATTAGTAAGAAGGCTGGAAAGGCAGGCAGAAACGAAGTTGTGAAAAATTTTAAATGCTAGCTTAAGGACTTCAATTCAATAACAACAGAAAATATCTTTATTATATGCCTATTCTGTGCCAGGCACTTAAGTGTGTAATAATGAACAGGAAACAGTACTTGTCTTCATTGAACTCTTGTCTAGTGAGGAAAAATGCAGGTACGTAAGCAGGCAATTTTAATAGCCTGCTACTTCAAGAGCAAGGTAGAAAAAATAAAGAGCAAGGTGAAGGTCTTGGGATTTTACGAGTATGAAAAGGAAGGACACTCAACTCAATCTGTGGGATAATTAAAAATGTAATAAGATGTAATATAATGACATTGGGAAAACGGGGGGCAGAGAATGTATAAAGCTAACTATATAACTAATCTACATCTAGCAAAGAGGAAATAATGTTTAAATCAGGAGGAGTTTAAGACTTCATATAGCAATAAGGCAGAAAATATAAAAGAAATACTAGAAATGGTTCTTTTTGAGCAGAAGGATTGAGGATGGTGAGGCAAGTGACACTGTTTATAAGCTTTTCAGCTGTTTGATTTTATGAAATTTGTGTGTTATTTCATAAAAATTATAAAAATAGAGGTGCCTGACTGGCTCAGTCTGAAAAGCATATGACTCTTGATCTCAGGGTCATGAGTTCGAGCCCCACATTAGATGGAGAGATTACTTAAATACATACATACATACATACATTCATAAATAAATAAATATTAAATAAATTGATAGATCAACATGGGAGGAAAAAACTCTTCTAAGGGATTCTGATAATCAGTCAGGATTAATAATTCCTAATTTAAAAAAATAATAACCTACGAACATTTGCATATACCTCGTATTAAAGGAATTCAATTATAAAGACAAAAATCTGATATAATACTGGAGCTCAGCTCCAGTTAGAGCATTATACTGAGTGTGCACTGAAATTTTTCTTATACCCGTTTTGTTCAAGTATACCTGAGGCTTCTTTCCTCTTGGATCCTAGTACAAGAATGGCTAGGGGATCCCCAAACATGGGAGTACCCTTTTGTTCTCAATGTTCTCTTTGTCTTAAACTATTTGCTCTATCTAGAATTCCCTAAATTCAATACAGAATAAAAAAAGATTTCCTCAAACAGAAATGAAACTCAATTTTACTTTCCCTCTCCAGTCCTCCCTAACCCATCCCAATATGACTTGAAAAAGTTTAGGTATCAGTGGAAAATTTGAAAATATTCTATCTAAAAAACACTATATAACAAATGTGTACCAATAAAAATTTAATCTCAAGGAAAATAAAGTAAAAAGTTGATGTACTCTGTTTTAAAATCAAGTTTTTAGAGAGAAAACTATCAAGTTCCTAAAATGTAATGTGCCAAATACAAAGAAGAGACACACAATATATTTGCTGAATGAATGAATGAATGAAAAAATAGGATTATAATATCCTTAAATTTTAATGTTTAGTAACTAAGAAGAGATCAGGTACATAGCAGAAACTCAATATTGTTAAGAAGAAATGAAAATCAATAAGTGGTATTCAACTTACAATTTTCATTCATTTTTTCAATACTTATTTTTTTTAAGATTTATTTATTTATTTGAGAGAGAGAGCACAAGCGGGAGGGGCAGAGAGAAAAGGACTGAGAATCTCAAGCAGATTCCACACCAGACATAGAGCCTGACAAGAGGCTCAATCCCACAACCCAGAGATCGTGCTCTGAGCGAACAAGAATCAGATGTCCAACTGTGTTATGTAGGCATTCCTCAACAATATTTATTGATTTAGTATGTCCTAGCCACTATCCAACTCTAATATTTTATATACCACAAATTTATTTCAAAACTCGCTATGGAGAGATAAACACCACATTGGGTAATTTATTTTGCAATGCTGCAGACTCAAGAAAATGCTATAGGAGGGGTGCCTGGGTGGCTCAGTTGATTAAGCGACTGCCTTCGACTCAGGTCATGATCCCGGAGAGCCGGGATCGAGCCCTGCATCGAGCCCTGCATCGAGCCCTGCATCGAGCCCTGCATTGGGCTGCCTGCTTGGCGGGAAGCCTGCTTCTCCCTCTCTCACTCCCCCCCTCCTTGTATTCCCTCTCTAGCTGTGTTTCTCTCTGTCAAATAAATAAATAGAATCTTTTTTTTTTT